>CM040990.1:2876677-2890217 GCA_022985145.1 Pangasius djambal | reverse complement strand
ACTTTAATACCCAGCATCTTGCTAATGTTTTTGTAGCCCATTCCAGATTTGTGCAGGTCAACAATCCTGTCTCTGAGGTCCTGAGAGAGTTCTTTGGTCTTACCCATGTTGGAGAGTTTGGAATCTGTCTGATTGTCTGATTCTGTGAACAGGTGTCTTTCATACAGGTGATTAGTTAGAACAGGTGTCTTCAATTCAGTTAACAAGTTGATTAGGAGTGTCTAACTGGTCTGTGAAAGCCAGAACTCCTAATGCATACTAGGGGATCAAATACTTATTTCCCTCAATGAAATACAAATCAATTAATATATATTCTTTAAAGTTATTTTCTGGATTTTCTTTTTGATATTCTGTCTCTCCATGTTAGAATACATCTATCATTAAAAGTATAGAATGATCATGTCTTTATTAGTGGGCAAACCAACAAAATCAGCAAGGGATCAAATACTTTTTACTCTCACTGTATACTATGTAGGTGGCTTCAGCTGAAAAGAAAGGCTGACAGGCATTATAATTTAGTAATATTTTATGTGAGATTTGTTCTTCTGAGTGTAGAACCCGGTGTGTGAGGGTTGGAAGGAAGACTCAGGAGGCAGGCAAAATTTTAGCCAAGCTCCGGACTTGCGTTTATTCAGTCCACGCTTTTCAGCGCACTTTCAAAAACTCAACAAAAAAACAGGACAACTCAACAGAAAAAGGGTCCATCATGGACTTGTGCATGTGTGTGCATGTCTCGCAAGCTCCGCCAGCTATATCATTAACTCTTTCTCGCCTGTTATGGGAGTTACAGGAAAACACAAAGAGACACCAATAAATAGACTGGCGGTAATAATTCACAGGCGAGATCATCACACGTTACCTGCCAGTTCAACCCTCCTCCTCTCCTTCCGCCACTGACACTCGACTACACCCCCCAAAGCCACACTCACATTTTTCCATTTGAGAACATTTAAAACTCCACACAGACAGGAACCTGATCTCGGGACCAAATGAATGACCCTGGAGCTGTGACGCTTTTAACTAACTCAACAACTAATTTCTTTAGTTTTTGTTTATTACTAATGTCAGACAATTAATAAAAGATTATCAGCTTAATTTTGTTTTAGCAAGCAAAAAGGCATTTACTGTCATTTGCAACATTTAAAAAACAAGGCAGTGTCAGAGGCTTATGCTCATTTTGCATTATTCTGAACTAATTTTATAAATCTGGATTTTTTTTTTCTTGCATTTGTATTTTCTAAACTTTATTTGGAAAATGTTTTCTTCTCTCCCCTGACCTATAGATCAGCCTCCACAGACCGGTACAGGGACGCTGATCATCCATCTAAGAGATCAGAATGATAATGCACCGTTTTTGAAGGTGAATACAGTGAGTATGTGTTTATCGGACAAGGAAACCATGACTAACATCACTGCTGTAGATCAGGACCTTCCACCATACGGCGCACCATTTCACTACAAGCTCCTGGGCAATGTTAAGGGAAAATGGAGAATTGAACCACAATATGGTACTGTACCTGTTAAACAAACCTCATTCATTGTTTCATTTACCATTTGTCACTCATAAGGCTGATGACAATAAACATATATAGCAGTATGATAATTTATAAAGCAGAATGACTGTACTTTCATAAATTACAAAGCAGAATGATTGTACTTTAAAGATTCGTTTAAAAAATTCTCTCTTTTGCATTTTTCTTTTCAATTTAAAATAGTCAAGATTTTAGAGACCATCATCCCTATGAAATCCCTTAATCTCACTTCATTGAACTGTGTACAAGAATGGATTTGGCATGTAGAAATGTACAAAATGAATGGAGCAAAAGCTGTATTTGTGATCATGAAAAAGTGAATGTTCTTTTTAATAATCTGATCGTTTTTCAGGGACGACTGTGAACCTAGTCCGAGAAAAAACAGTCTATTCAGGCCATTACCAGATTCAGATCAAAATTTTGGACAACCAGGGCTATGGTTTGGTCCAAAACCTGTCCATCACCGTGTGTAACTGCACCATCACACCCAACTGCCATGTTAGCAGGTCTTTCACAACCCAACCAAGCCTTAGCACCATTGGGATAATTATCTTCGCTTTCCTGGTTCTGCTAGGTAAGGCTGATATTCAGAAACTCCACTGATACAACTTCAATATTAAATACACAGCAAAATTAAAGTTTCGTGAAGTGCATGTGTGTAGATGGTTCCCTCTTAAGGATGCAGGAAGAAGAGGTGCTGACTTTCACAATTCCTGCAAATGCAGCTGCAACTGTATAAAATAGGCTAAACAAAATACCAAAGTATTCTGAGAATTCTTTGTAGTTTGTATGTTGGAGATAGTATTCCTCTTATACCACAGCGATTTGCCAATGATTATAATGTTTAATTTATTAAAGAAAAATGTTATATTACAGGAAAAATAACCTATTAGAATGTGCGCAATTAACATAAACCTAACAGAAATCATTTATGATACAGTTGTAAATATTCAGATCCATGCTGCTACAGAAAATTAATCAATACCTTTTCATTTGAGAATTCATCTGCACCGTGGTAAAATTATTGTAATCAACACACAATCTCTGTTAAAAGAAAAATTATTTGACTCTCATTCGGGTGTGTAGTCATACACCACATGTATGCTGCTTAAAATTCCAGCACCCCCAATTCAAACTGTGTTCTGGTGTCCCTGTTCCCTCTCAGCCTTTTATCATATAGTGAAAAAGAAGCAGAAAAGTGAGAGACACAGATTTTATATATTTATGTGTGTATATATATATATATATATATATATATATATATATATATATATATATATATACACACACACATATATACCTATGTATATGCATTATCTATGCATGCAGTACATTTATTTATTTCACAGATAAAACTGAAAATGCCTTTTTTGTTTGACAGCAACCCTCCTAATGACACTTCAGCTCTCCAAAACAAAGAAAATTATGATCATGGAGGATGATTTTCAAAATGGGGCTCTCATTGTCTCCAACATCGAGATGCCTGGCACAGACTGCCAGGTAAATATACAGTCTTGGAAAAAAGGGCCATGGGTTCCTCAGGGATTCTTTAGATAGTTACAGATTCCTCGTTTTCTAAAGGGTTTCTTCTTAGAACCATCTCTGATAGGGATATACTGTTACAGGATCCTATATTGATCCTTGATGGGTTTCTCAAAGCTGAAGAATTATTACAGGTTCTAGATTTAAGCTTTTTAAGAATATACTATTAAATAAGTATTAGAACTATAATTCCACAATTGATAGTGAATTCACAAATCATCATAAGGCCACCAATAACAGTGCAGGACACAATGTTTTCTCACAATTTATATAGTACCACTTATTTCCTAGTACTCAGATGAAGCTGTTTTGCATTTAACCAGATATCTATTTTTGTGAGAAAAAAAAAAAAGGCCATGCTGAAAAATGAAAACATTTGGTTCAATGTGTTTAAATTGACTGTCATATAGCCAACCACTTTATCTGTATGCACATGTAAGCTGATAAAATGGCATTAAAGGCCAGGCATCTACAACTGACTTGTTTACAAATGTTTAGTTTGACGCTGAATAAAAGGATATTTAGCGATCATATCCCTAAATGTGAGGTGTGTTTATCTCCTACTATCACTGAATAACTTACTTTTGAGTCTCCTTAGTGGACAATGGCCACTTAGTTTACACTGTGTTGTTAAACACCTCAACATAGCATGCCTATAGTTAATGATATTAACACTGAGAGCTAAAAACGAGGAGGTGACAATCCAAATAAAGCCTAATTAAATAAAGCTTCACATTAATCCAACCAAGTTCATCCTGGTCAGCCATGAAACTGTGAACTGCAAAAACAGGAGTCAAAAAAATAATAATAATGAGAGACTGTGGTGTCTACTTTCTACAAATTAATCTTAGAACCTAGTATTCATTAAGCAGCAGTGAAATTATTACAAGTTGCCAACTTGTATTGTTTTTATGCAGCTTACCACTCACTTTCCCTCAAAATAAAGACATGATGTGACTGCTGCTTTTTTCAAAGAAGACATCCACTGAAAGCTCTATTTTTACTCAAACATAATTTATTGGTGAACGCTGATGTGTTGCTATGTTGGTTGACCATAAGCCAATTTTATCCACTGCACATTGTTTCTACTTTTCCCTTTTGTTGATATTTTTGTAGTCAGTAATAAATGCACCTGCGCTGACGTTCAAAATATGCCATCACAGTAGTGATAATGCTGGCCAAGTCTGCCTCTCGTGCCATTTAAGTGATGTGTAACTCCACTAAAATCCACCCAAATCCATTTAAAATAATACTAACCCATTTAAAAAATCCATTTATCGTTTTCACTTTCTTTCTCAGTTGACCTTCCTTTGATGCTCCTTAAATTTAGCATCCCCCCTTAAAAGATGATCTCAAACTTTATCGAATGATTCACTACCTCTACAGCCTACATAAAGAAAACTGTAAAATTAAATTGGGAAGTTGTTTTCTGCTGCTTGTGTATTGTGTAACTATATATTGTATAGGTATATCAAATGTATGTTAAGTGATTGTGGATTTTGAATTGTTTACATTCAAAATGAAAAAATGGGCTGTTAATTTTGTGATGCTAGTACCAAAATACTGACATAAAATCTAGTGACAGAGAGTACACCCATTTACTACAAACCAGCTAGTTATATTTCTAACAAGAAAACAATACACATTAAGAAAACTAATATATTTCACCACAATTTTGTAAACATGTTTTTATTTATTTTCTACACTTGCCTTAGGCTTTCTGCAAAATCACATAGGATAACTGAGAAGCCAGTTTAGACTATGAATAATGAACATGATTGTATAAAGAATAAAGGTGGGTATAAATATAGACATAGTCTGCATGGTCATATTTATTATTGTTATATTTCATTTACTACACGTTAAATTAAACGGCAATTAGACCAATAAAAAGCAGTTGCTTTTAGACAGCATTAGTGTCTGTCAGTGGAGTCAGAAATGAATCTTTAAATCTTCGTATAAAACTTCGTATATAAAATGTATATATAATAGTATATATCTATTTCTATCTCTCTCTCAATAAATACATACATTATGTATACACATATATATATATACTTTATACCCACACTTTATTTATGATATTCACAAAGTGAACCAACAGCAGACCGAATCCAATCTGATTGGTGCTGATATGTTTAAGTTTGAGATGTCAATCATGTTCATTCCTGATTTAATGATTGGAAGCTGGTTACTCGGTTCCGCCCCTTCGAGAGGTCTACCAACTTTCATTGGGGTCAGGTCCTAATCTTGATTTTTAAAATTTATTTTTGTCATGTTTTACTCCTCTAAAATGTGAAAAGCTCTCTGAAATTGGGCCTGGATTGACAAAGAGCCACTGCTAGGCCCCTGAGCCCTCAATTTTTTAGCTCTGTGCTAGGACTGGATTCTGCTTTATTTGTGCTTTGTTTTGAATAAAAGTATCTGCCAAATATTAAATGCAGTTTGTGGGTTTTTATATAAATGTCCTGTTCTTTACTGTGGTAGAAAAAAAAAACAGGCTGAATAAATTCATTAAGAAGTCACTGAATGAATTTGGTCATTGCGTCAAATCCAGTAATGACTAGGAGTCACACATTGCCCAATCTATAACATGTAGCAGACACATTAGTAGTAATGGGAAGAACAAACACGGTTGTGCCAAGGCTGGCAGCTGTTGCAGGTTACGGACTTAAAAATAAAAGACCAAACATGCGGGTGGCAAAATGCGACCAGCATTGACTATACAGGCTGCAGAAGGAAAGCTGCTTTCCAGAGCTGGAAACAACCATACTGTAGAAAAGCGGTCGGTAGCCAAGCTTTCGTTTTCTTTTTTAAATATTCAAACTATTAATCTTTTATCACCGGACTTTATTTAGTTCACACAACTTTACAACTTTAATTTAATTTAAAACAATTAAATACAAATGTCCAGTCAATTGGGCTTATAATTACTAAATACTAATAACATTACTTGTGAACCACCTGTTGATACGATGAGCTTGTATGTCAATCATTTTACTTTATCTACTTTCTATACTGACTTTCACTGCATTCACAATTTTAATGTGCTATTGACAGGATCTGTCAGTCTTAAATCATTAACCAATGTAAACTTTAAACTGCGTCCAGAGTCATTGTGCCTCTTGCACAACACTCAATTTCCTGTCCTTCGACTATGACTGCCCCAAAAATATTCAGAATGGGTCCGACCAGCACAGACTCAGATTTACAGTAAACCATGGCTACAATCAGGGTAATACTGGTGTCATGTAACCCTGGCTGAAACCCTTATGTTTCAGCAACATACTGATCTAAAAAGGCTGTGGGAAAGGGGAAATATTGTTTCTGCTAAATGCCATCACACATGAAGACAGGTGAACAAGGACACAAACTGATTTTTTATCGTGATTTCGTCAAGTGAAAACCTTTCCAGTGAAATCATGATCTGATGCGGTAGTGAGGGAGCTCTGAAGAACCCGCCCTACAGGTTTAGCAGAATGTCAGCACTTGCACTGCCTGCTTTCCTTGGAAACCTTTCCCTTTTCCCTTGTCCTACTTTATTGACAGAAATGTATGGAACTATATAAGAATTTTAAAATTCATGTTTTCCCTTTCAATCTCTTCATCTAATTACGGAAACAAGTAAATAACCAATCTGGCCATTTTTTTTTTAATTTGAAAATAAAAGTTCTCTTAAAAATGAGACAACGTAGTTTCTTCCGTTATTTCAATGGAAAATTTGAATCATTGTGTGTATAGTATACGCATTATTTATATAGTACAGTCATTGTTGCCTAATTTTCAACCAAATGGTTGAAATGATCTAGGGTGAGGTACATAATTGGCACCACTGACTCGTCAAGAACAGGTTTAAGGGAAACAACACAATAGGCACTGAAAGAAAATGCAATATTGAATGATGACAATTATGTTCTGCTGTATTTCAAATGAATTTTGTCAAAGTGCTCCTCCCAGTAAAAAAAAAAAATCTTAAAAGGAACCTGGTAACACTCATATACACAATAGAGCAGATATACAAGTGCAACTAACAACATGAGGACAGTAACTGCTATAATGACCATTCTCTTCATAATGACAGTAAGTAACAGAATTTTATTATTATTATTATTATTATTATTATTATTATTATTAATACATCATTTAAACATTTGTGAAATATTTACAAAATTTGAAAATGCAATTCCGATTAAACTACAAAACAGCGTACTAAATGCATTGCTTTAGTGATGTCCTATTTTCTATGTACAGTTTAAAGTTAGCACAATTACATCATTAAAAAAAATCATTTAAGTTAATTAAGTTATGCAATTATTTTTGCTCTCCTCTAAAGAAAATGTGACCACATTTAATGAACAATTTAACCACGCAGCCATCAGTTAGGTTTTTAGTGCACTTTAAGTAGGCTGAGTTCATAAATCTCTGCTATTTAACTAACGTGTACTTCGGCATGCATGATCTCCTTTTCGAACATGGACACGCTCCTGTAAACACTTTGCGCTCCCACCTATAGTAGGGGTGTCAAATTCTGCCCAAGTAATATCAGCATTTTTGTGAGCCTTTTAAAGGACATAAATTAAGGCTATTCCTCAACATACCACTGTCTATTCCTCGCATCCAGCCTGCGAGGCAGTTTTTAAATGTATTAAATATCATTACATTTGAGTTAGGATTTTGATCCAAAATGAAAAAATGAAATGAAAAGTTGATGTAGGAGAAATGCAGTGTGCTGTAGTCTGCAGTAAGGTATATTATGGTTTATTCAGTCATTATTAGAATGGGCTCAGCAATATCTAATTCACTGACATGAATGAGTGAAAAATGACTGCGACGAAAAAAAGAAACATTTACTCTGAATGTTGCGTGTTTAACAAAGAACGGACAGCAAAATATTTTTTCACCAGTATCAGACAGAAGGTGGTATGTCTGTTATGCCAAGAAAGTCTTGCCGTTATTAAAGACTACAACCTTAGTCGTCATTTTTCAAGCAAGCATGCTAACTTTCCCATGGCTGGGAAAGGCAAAGATTATGCTTTCTTCTTCTGTTTTCAATACACATAATTTCATGGTGAAGGATATGTAGTAATAGTTAGTAAATCATCTCAAATTCATTGCTAGATAATTGTATATATGGCTCACAGTGGATAGTAAATGAGAATTGTTATTTAATATGCCAAATGTTTCATAAATGAATTAAAAAAATGCTTCATTTGTCACACACATAGTATGCTGCCCTTCACTTGGGTTCAAAAGGTCGATGTGGCCCTCCAGTCAAAATGTTTGCCCACCCCTGGTCTATTCTATCAATTAACACCAATAACCTAGGCTCTGAAAGTAGAATAGGACAATTCTGGAAAAAATAAGGCTATTAGGTGATAATCGTGCTGTACATTTCATTATTACATTTAATATATATTAGAGGTTGTGTAGACTATTTGATTAGATCAATATGTGAACTAGTTGATGCTGTAGGAGATCTCAACTATTTTGGCTGGTGAAAAAAAAAAATAAAATAAAATAAAAAAAAAGCAAGACAGATAGTAAGAAAATGCATGTAGATGGTTTAAAAAGCCATCGAAATGTAATATTTAAAAGCCATATAAATGTAATAAGCCAACTCAATGCTGGAAAAAGTTCATTAAATAACACATTAGTTTATCTGTTTATTATTAGCCTTGAGCAGCATCCAACATACAAGTCCCTGTGAATGGGCTGTTAATTTAGAAACGATAATTTATTACAACAGGCACATTACCATAAACACATGGTTTGCAGCTGCACTACTGTCAGAGCTCATATTATAGGAACTTAATACCAACACCTTCTGACCAATCAGATTCAAGAATTCAACAGCACTGTGGTATCATGGAAGATAAAATCTCAGCGGCTCAGTGTCACTTCAATCGCTACAAAGGCTGTGTTTAATTAGAAACATCACTTGATCATCATCAGATTTTTTTCATTTGTAATGTAACAATTGTGAGATGTATAAACTGGCATGTAATTATTTCTGCAGCAGGGTGGGGCTCAGGAGATTGGCTCCTCAGTTAGCAAGATGCGCCAAAAACGATCATGGGTAGTGGACATATTAACTATGAAACGAGGCTACAAAGGCTTCCTCGGATTTGTATGTATAAACATATGTACACACACACACACACACACACACACACACACACACACATATACATATATATATATATATATATATATAGTTTTTATATGTATTAACTTAATGTAATCTGAGGCTTCATTAGTTGTACTGAATGGTACGAAACAACAACTGTGTGCGATTTTCAGCTGTGACATCCCGGGACTGGGAAAATGCCATTAGGTCTGCAGGACTAACAGATAGCAAGCAGTCTCACAGATATCATCACACACACCCCCCCCCATTTCTGTTCAGACACAATCAGCGAGTTCAAAAAACGTAACTGAAGCAAGAGACTTTGAAGGTAGAATTCTTTTGGCAGCCATTTGTAGAGTCACTCAAAAACCCCACAAATGCAAAATGAAACTGATGTTAGTTTTCACTGCTTAGTCTTCTTCTTATTATTATTATGAAACCATTTGGCTTTAAAAATTTTATGCCATTCAGGTAGGTTTTTAAAATGAAGGAAAGGGGGGAAAAAAAAAAAAAACAAAAAAAAAAACATGATCCCCGATGTTGGCATATGCAGTTGATCCTTCTGGAACCAACCATGACTTGACAAAGCATTCTGCACATCAGTGTCACGTAAGTCTAACGACAGGCGAGGCTATTCAGTACAACTGATGCAGAACCTGATATGCATGAAGAAACATGTTTGAAATATTTGACATATTTACCACACAACTGCAGTGAAGCAATGATCTTGTGTTTCACAGCTGAACTTTAATGTGAATACTGAAGAATGCAAAATCTATGGTCCCGGTATTGATATGAAGCCAAAGGACCTTTTCGTTATAAACAAGACGACCAAGCAAATACATGTAACTGGGAATGTGGACTATGACGACAGAAAAAATTTCACGGTACCCATTTTATTTACTAGCACTGCAATCAACATTACCATGTTTTCTCATGATTACCATGATTTCTTTGGCTAGATTGTCGTGACCCTAATCCTATGTAATTACAGCTCAGAAATAGAAAGAGATCCATAAAATGTTTGTGTGTTTAAAACACATTCCTTATCAAATTCCTTATGTGCAATGTAAATTAGTTCTTATTGTAACATGATTGTATGAATAATTTTTATAATATTATTAGTATTAGTAAAATAATTTTATAATAAATTTAATATACTAATAATATATAATAGTCTATTAAAATACGAATTTTCTGGAGCCTTAATCATATTGAATTTGAATTTTGTGCAACATTACACCTCTACTATTTTGCAAAAAATAAAAAATAAATAAAAAACTCACCCTGTCTGGTATCCATGTGGACTCTAAGCAAAACCCAACCATTCTACAATATAAATTATGGCTGAAATTATGTTTTACATTACTTGAATTATTACATTTACATATCAATTATGGTATCTTCTGTCTGCCTGCAGCTTGTATTTGAATGTGCTGCCCTGAAGCATGTGCACAAACGACTTGCAGTGGAAATTCTGATAGAGGAGGTTTATGAGCCATATTTCAGTAAAGGTACTTATGTTATCAGCGCAGAAGAATCGATGTTGCAAGGTAAATCAGAAAAGACAAAAATCTGCACAACTGACCATAAAGTGATCATTTGATTCATTGTGTAAAATATCACAAGCACTATTTGAGACCTTTGATATGTTTTTGCAATTTCCCTCTTTTTCTGCTTTGATCGGGTGTTAATCTTCGCCTAAAGAGCCAGACATGGAGTTGCGAAAGCCTTTTTTTTATTCTAAAATTCTTATTATCAGCTACACCCACCAGTGAAGCAACAATCTTGTATGAGTACATTTACTCACTGTAGCTCATTCTGCTGCTGGTGGTCCCTTTCTTTTGACCAATGGGGTAAAAGGATGATACACTGAGTAGAGAAACAAAGGAGTCTGGTACCTCATTTGTTACCTCTGGTAAACAGACCTACAGTCAGGTCTGGAAGTATTTGGACAATGACGTAATTTTTGTGATTTTGCCTTTATACACCACCACAATGGATTTGAAACAAAACAATCAAGATGCGATCGGAGTATAGACTTTCAGCTTTATTTTAAGAGTTAAGGCTTGAAGGTATCTAATAAGCCGGCTGCTTTCACACCTACAGTAGTTACTCATCCAGAATGGCCTTACCACCACCGTGATGTTTCATTTGCTACCGTAAACCACTAAGTGTCACTATAATCATAGAATTTCCATAGGCGGAAGCTGAATGCGTCAAGGCCCATTCTGTGAGTGGCAGTTTGAGTTAGAGAGGTTGTTTCACCTAAACAATGTAAGAAAATGTCCGCTGTAAGCTCCCAGCAAGCACTGACTGTTCCACTGAAACAATATGGTTCTCATTTCATTACTTTTGAGGGAAAGAAACTCTGGTTTCTTTCACCTGGTTGTTATTTTAAAAACAAGATTCACGTGTAAATTTGTGTGTGCCGCAGCGGTCCCCGCGGTGGTAAGCGGCATTTTGGTCGCCGACCTACAGTATTAGTCTGTTCGCCAAGTATGAACCAAAGCAAATTTGATACATTTGGTCTGTTTGTTATTTGGCTTGGTTGCACTATTGCACATAAGTAAACAAAAAAAATAAAGTGCATTGGCTGACAGACATGCACATCTTAAAAACATACTTGTAAGTATGTTTTTGTAACCCAAGCGTGGGTAGAAATCACAAAAATCTCCCAAGCATGGACATCACAAAGCCGGTACTAAATAAAAGATAAGATAATTAGATAAGTAAATAGTTTAAAACATTCTGTGAATCACATCTGTTGTTTACTTTCTCTTTTTGCTCATCAATCCAAATATCTAGAAGACATGGCATTTCTGCAACGTTATAGCGCTGCTTTGGCTCAGTTCGCACCTCGCAGCTCAGCTTAGCAGCTTATCAAAAATATACTGCATGTCTGGTTCACTTCCTGCAGTCTGGTCCATACTGCAATCAAACTGCGCTAGAGTCCACTGACCAAAAACATTTTGCTCAGACGCACTTGGTTGGTTTCATGCAAATGGACAAAATACTGCTTACATGAAAACTCCCTAAATGTATATACAGTATGCATATACATTGTATACATTGTATGTACATACCCATTTATATGTACAGTTCTTATATGTTCTCTTCTGCTTGTGTTTCTGCAGGTACAAATTTGTTAACACTGCATGCACCCCATAGCACAGACCATGAAACTTTATCTTTTAGTGTTAAAGTTACCCCAAACCCCTATAATGTTATGTTTCTTATAAATGACAAGCGGGAACTTTCATTCAGCGGATGTCTGGACTATGAGGTATGAGACATGTGTTGTCGATGCTATGTGCAGCATTTCTGTTTGTATTTTGGCTTAATTACTACGCTAATAATTAATGTCTGGATGTAAAAATCAACAGTAATGTGTTTGAGAGAATTCATATTATATCGCTTTAATTTAGGAAAATAAGAAATACACTGTAGTGGTTGAAGCAAAGGATCAAAGGAATTTAACCCCACATTCCAGCACAGCTACAGTGATAATCAACGTTATTGACAAAAATGACCAAAAACCTGTAATTACAGGCAAAACGGTGAGTAAATATAAAATTAATGATAAATATTGATATGATAAATAATGAGAAATAGTATGCTAAAATCACAATTTACAATGTTATTACCAATAAAATTATTTTATATGAACTTGTATGCATTTGAACCAAGTATAAAGACACTTGCTCCAACAAGTGCTGCTCCTAGTTGGTACATCATCTTAATTCAATTGTGCATGAAATCAATATGGATTAGCTACATGTATATATATATATATATACATACGCACACACATTACACATATATATGTATACATAAAATATATACATACACACACACACACACACACATACATATATATATATATATATATATACACTATATTACCAAAAGTATTCGGTCACCCATCCAAATGATCAGAATCAGGTGTCCTAATCACTTGGCCTGGCCACAGGTGTATAAAATCAAGCACTTAGGCATGCAGACTGTTTTTACAAACATTTGTGAAAGAATGGGCCGCTCTTAGGAGCTCAGTGAATTCCAGCGTGGAACTGTCATAGGATGCCACCTGTGCAACAAATCCAGTCGTGAAATTTCTTCGCTCCTAAATATTCCACAGTTAACTGTCAGCTTTATCATAACAAAATGGAAGAGTTTGGGAACAACAGCAACTCAGCCACGAAGTGGTAGGCCACGTAAACTGATGGAGAGGGGTCAGCGGATGCTGAAGCGCATAGTGCAAAGAGGTCGTCGACTTTCTTCACAGTCAATTGCTACAGAGCTCCAAACTTCATGTGACCTTCAGATTAGCCCAAGTACA
>CM040990.1:2815311-2876577 GCA_022985145.1 Pangasius djambal | reverse complement strand
GATTAGTAAGAGTTATAGATGCTAAACAGTAAAATAGATGCTAAACAATCAGAGAACAAACTGAAGGTTTCAAAAATATATAATGATGTCATTTAAATCACACTTAAATCATGATCTATGGTCGTGTGTTTTGTTTTGTGCCCCCCGTAATAAATGACAGGGCACTGGACGGGTAAAAGAAGGACTGATTGGAGCTGAGGTTTACAGAATACAAGTGTACGATAAAGACAGTCCAGGCTCTCCAGCCTGGAGGGCCAAATTCACACTTCATGGTGAAAAAGCAGAGAACTTTAAAATTGAAATAAACCCCAAAACTAACGATGGAATCTTATCTGTCATAAAGGTAAAAATATTTCACTTAATATCTTCAATATTAAATGTCTAGACTGACACAAAGGAATGAATGATAATTATAATTATGATCTGATACGCTGGCACCATTAAAACCCATGTCAACTTATTTTTCTCCCTGGGGTTCCTAGTTAATACAGGCGCTTGATTTACTGAACTTAAGTCTGACACCAATTAGAAGTATTTCTTATTTAATGTTTGTCCAGCTAACAGACACTTTTCAAAGTTTTTCAATATTACTTTGGCAGAACTGATATTAAGTGAAATTCAAGCTATATTGTTCTACAGTACACAACACAATCTCATATCAATTATACAGGTTTACTTAAAAGCAAGACAACTTTTATGCAAGTCTGCTGTCTGCTTTCAGTGTTTGATTTTTTCTTGTTCACCTCCAAATCAGCTGACAGTTAGGAACAGAAGGGGCTATAAGAAGAAGAAGAAGTTTTATTTGTATAGCGCCTTTCCACAAGCTCAAGGACGCTTAACAGATTTACATCAATACAGTACAATTAATACAATACAATACATCAACACAGTACAATTAAACATACGATTCACTGAAAATACATTTCAAATAAATATGTTTTAAGCTGAGATTTGAAAGCAGGTAGAGAGGAAATATTACGAAGTGTGAAGGGTAGTGAATTCCAGAGCTCAGGAGCGACAACACAAAATGATCGGCCACCAATAGTAGACATTCGGAATCTAGGAACTGACAATAAGCCAAGTTCAGATGATCTAAGAGACCGAGTGGGCAAGTATGGGTGAAGTAGGTCTGATAGATACAGTGGTGCAAGTCCATTTAGAGCCTTAAATGTTAGTAAAAGAACCTTAAACTGAATGCGTGATTCAACAGGTAACCAGTGAAGAATGTGCAGAATGGGAGTCATGTGGGCACTACGTCTGGTCGAGGTTAGCACCCTGGCAGCTGCATTTTGCACATACTGTAATCTTTTGAGATATTTCTTTGGTAAGCCAATTAACAAGGCATTGCAGTAGTCCAAAAGGAGACGTGCAATATTACGCAAGTGATAAAAGGAATTAAGTGTTTGGTACGTGTTGTTAGTCAGTAATCAAACTTAAGCGCGACATGCATTCATACCGGGGTAATGTAAGTGAATGTCTGGTCTGAAGTCCAGTCCATATTATGCTACACATAATAAACTGTCTATATATTTTTAGGTCTGAACATCAAAGTATAAAATCGCCTTTAGACTTCTAGTACTGACATTAGAGAAAAATTTCAAGCAACTTGTCAGCTCCAATAATAAAAAAAATCTACCATAGCCTACATTCTGAAAGAAAATATTTAATGTTGACACACAGCACATTTCACCTTGCCCTTTTTCATTATTAAAAGGCAAAATCCTATTCTTTTTGTAATAATAAAATCAAGAAAAAACCACATTCCACTGTTTTAACTTTTTATTCAACTCAGATCCAGACAGACAGACAGACCTTGACTAACTGATCATCAGCATTATGCTGCTTCAGCAAGACACTAGCACCTAAATAAAATAAGTTAACAACAGTAACAACAAACATCTTCCACATCCTGTACTTTCCCCTTCACTGACTTTTCCACCAGGCAAAATGTAAATGTGATATAAAGGTGTCTCCTGTATCACCGTATCAAGGGGTCAAAAATCATGAATACTACAGATATTGGCACTTCTACCACCCACAGCAACTGGCTGTGATACACAAAAAAAGAAGGTCTTGTGGATCAGTCTTGTGGTACAAGATCTTCCTTGTTTCAAAGACTCTTGTAAGTCTTCAGTCATTTTCAGATCTTCCACAAGCATGACATCTCTTGCAATCTTTTATTTAGCCACTAGACTATGAAGAGACCCAGGAGCTGAACCTAACGGTTCAAGTGGAGAATGACGAGCCATTCTTTTCCTGTTCAGTTTGGACGATGCGCTATGATGGAAAACTGTGTGATGTCGATTATTCGAGAAATGGCTCCAGCTTTGCAATGCTTTCCTTCCTCATCACCGTAGAAAATGTTAATGAACCGCCCGAGTTCACAGACACTATTAAACTTATCACCGTCATGGAAAACACACCACCTGGACACAGTCTGTGGACATTCACTGTAAGGGATCAGGACCAGAATCCACCAAACACACACCGGTAAGATATACAAATTCTACAATAGTACAATTTTCCACCTCAAATTGCCTGAACTGCTGGTCGCTAAATGGTATTCCTAACCCGACTTCACTGCTGGTTTCCATGGTTTCTCGGGTAGCTAGCAACAGACATCTTCACAAGCGTGATCTTTTAGTGAAGATTCAAGTACTGCATGATGAGTGTGAATACTTCTGTAAATGTAAAATTTGGCCTTTTTTTTATTCATTTACAAACGTTTATGCTTTTTTCTTTATGGCGAAGAAAAATAAACTTTATTGAATCCATTTTGGAGTTGTAGTAAAACAAAAGAAAAGGTAAAGAAGTCTGAATCTTTTCTAATTTAACCGTATTTTGAAGAATACACTATACTTTTGGCTAATGTAATTTCTTATTAGAATTTGACAGAGGCTGAATAAGAGACAATTTGCTAGAGCTATATCAGCAACTTTTCAAAATCTAGCGTGGTTAGCGAGGTTGCTCTTTGAGGCAAAATAACCTATTTAAAATTTTTAATTCAAACTGGAATAAACATGAAAAACATTTTTTTAAATCAACGTCCTATATATCTACCTTAGCATTTAAAGACGATGTAAGGTAGACATACTGTACATGTGTGCAATGATGTTTTTCGAAAATTTTGTAAAGGTTACATTTAACATGGAAGTTGATGCACATCTTTAAAAAATTGTAATAATAAAAAAAAAAAAAGTTGTTAATGGAACTCCCACCTGATTCATGATCTTTTTGATCTGACAATTACAAGAGTAATGTTTAAAAATCTGACATGTTCTCAATGGACTAGAACATTCTGTGAAAATTAGCCGAACACGAGTTAAATTATTATCAATGTAAACCCACTTCTCTAGATAGACACGCCCTCGGATGTGTAAACTTACCACGTGTCAGATGTGTTAACTTACCGTGGTTAACTTACCGTATAGTGTGGTGGATGTGTCAGCTTGCTTTAGTTAACTTGCCGTATCTTGTGGCAGATGTGTTAACTTACCGTAGTGTTTAGTAACAGCAGCTAGGACGACATCTAGTGTTTGTAAACCCAGCAACTAGCAGCTCAGTGTGTACATTTATTATGTCACACATTATGAAGCAAACAAACATGATTACAAACCTATCAGGAATCTGTGTACTTTCCTATACATGGCTGTGTTTTTGTCCATTCTTGAGAGTGTTGAAATCTGTATTAATTTTAATAAATTAATCTGAAATGTATATTTTTATGGAAATTATATTTAGGGCAGATCATCAGGAAACAAATCTGATTCAATTTCTATCACGTCACATTATTTACGTTTGTTTTGTTTATAAAAAAAAAATCACGTATACTTCATTATGCTATATGTATATCTGTCTCCCTTCTTCTTCAGGATCATTAAAGGAAAAGATATAGATAACTGGGTAACAATAGACTCGAGGACAGGCAAAGTTTCCACAGCCAAAGTTTTGGACAGAGAATCGCTGTTTGTTAAGAACAGCACTTACACGGTCATCTTGCTTGCCGTTGATGATGGTGAGCTATTCAACAGTGCTGATGGTCACGGTGAAGACATTATATAGATCTAGTAGTAAATGAGTATGCAGGAAGTGTTCACTTCAAACTTGTGCACTATAATAACACTCAACATGATTCCACATTAAACCAATAACAATTCTAGCAAGTGAGCATGATTTTGTTGATATGTGTATAAACTGAATTATAATGAATAAACAAAATTAAAGTAACAACATATAATTAATGCTATAAGTGCTAAATGTGCACGTACCCTATGGCATGCTGAGAAAACATTAAATTTTGCAAGACAAGTGTTAGTCAAGATTGAGGTTGGGGCACCTGTGCCCTAAAACATTTATTTGTCAGTTTTTAACTGTAAGACTGTTAGAGCTACAATACAACTTTAAAAGTGAACTACTTCTGCCATTAATATTAACTGTTAATTTTACTTAATTTTACACACCAGATTGCTCACAAACTGTTCACTTATGGTGAAATATCACACATGTAGAACATTGTAGGCATCAATGTGTCTTTCATTTACCTGACCTACAGGTACACCTCCGCAGACAGGTACAGGAACACTGATCATCCAGCTGTTAGATGAGAATGATAACGCTCCACTCTTGAAGGACAACAAGGTGACTATTTGTTTACCGCAATCCATGACCAACATCACCGCCGTAGATCCGGACCTTCCACCTTTCACCATGCCCTTCACCTACGAGCTCCAGGAGGACAACAGAAAATGGAGGATTGAACCATTCCATGGTAAATCAAAAGACTTGACAAAAAGACAAATGTACCAAATTGCAAACCTGCCATAAACACAGAAACAAATATAACACAGTACATTTTCAATATATTCCTTTCACTTGATTAATGTCCACCATAAGCCCTATTTGGACGGGATTAAATTTACATGGGGTCCTGGCGTTAGTTTCTATTTTACAGGTGCTCTTCTGTGAATTTATTTCCATTCAGTTTGGCCTGTTTTTCACCAAACTCAGTGCTCATCTGATCATTTTAGTCCCATTCTGATACACAGGTCTGTGATTTACTACGCAAATGTCACCTTGCGCTGGAGAAAATAAAAAAGACGTCTGACTGTCGCTAATTGTCGTATTTAGTCTCGCAGCACGCGTATCTGGGGGACCCTCTCCAGGTATTGAACACTTTCCGAGTTGCAAAACAAAAAAAATGACAAAAAGTTATAGCTACTTCGTGATTATTGTGTTTTCAAATGAATTTCAAAATAAAATAAAAGCCAGCATTTCTTCTCTACTCCAATGCCTCTTCGGCCGCTTGGACAGCATGTTGTGGATGGAGCCTGAACAGGTGACCACATGACGCAAATATTTGGGTTCGCAGAAAATACAACCCGCTTAGAGGTCTGTTACCCGACGGGTCGCGAAAAACTCACAGGTTTCAGGCCGAGTTTGGCTTAATTTTTCATGAACATATTTTAAATATTAACACAACTTGTTTCGCGCATGTGTTCGGCGCGAGATGAACTCAATCCATACAGTCCATGCTAAAGCTAGCTAACTACTAATTAATTGAGTAAAATATTAAAGCTACACCTGCGTTGGAATGACTTTGTTGATTTCTACTGATTGTGAGAGAATAAAAGTTGGAGACTGAAATATTTATTTTGCCTTAGTACTTCACTTTTCTGTCGTATATTAACAGCAGCTAGCCAACTAAATCTGATTTCTGAGAGGATTTTTATTACATAGAATGCGTACATGATGGATTTAAGTAAGTTATAGTAAAAAATAACGACTTAATTATTTGCTTTATGGAGCACTGTATGTTTTTTCTAAGTGTTGGGTCGCTGTAAACTAGTTAGCTGGAGCGCTAATTTATTTTTTTTTCAGCCTTTTAGCCAACTCTGCTGTAAAACTAGCTAAAAGTTATCTGTTAAAATATAGTCTCATATACAAATAATTAACGTTACATTTGTTTCAGAAACAATATGAGATATTAACAGACCAAAATTAATCGCTGTAATCATTCAAAATACCTTTTTTTTTTTTTTTTTTTACCACAGCCATCTTCATTAATGTTTCCCCTAACAAGGAAACCTATCTGTGTCGTTACCGAACGAATCGGTTCCTTAAATCAACTCTTTGAATCGGATCTTTAAGCCGGTTCTTTAATGGGAACGCTGGGAGTCGACTCGTAGAGCTGAGGAGTCATTTTAATCCATATCGTAATTTGTGTTTAAAATTCCTTTTGAACGTGTATTAAAGTAAAAAGTACAATTGGCAAACAATTATACTTGAGTATAAAAACGCAAAATGAATCAGTTAAAATAAATAAATAGCTCCACAACTGTTGCCTTGGCTCTCCAGAGTTGGTTATAGAAATTTCTAGACACAGTCAGTATGGTAAGGAGGCTGTGATTGTATTTTCATGTCATTAACCCATTATTTTTCTTTCTTTATCTTTTTATACAGGAGAAACTGTAAGTCTGGTAAAAGACAGCAGCGTGTACTCCGGGAGCTACGAGCTCATTGTGAATATAACTGACTCTGGAGGGCTTTCCTCAAGACAAAAGCTGTCAGTAACTGTATATAACTGCTCGGCTCATGAAGGCTCACACACGAAAAGGGCCAGAGTCCCTGGCATCTTCATCACCTTTATATGCCTTCTCTTGATGCTGTGTAAGAGAAGCTTTTTTGTTACCCACTTAATTTTAAAACATCTGGCCTTGTATTTAATTTAATTTAATTTTGTATGTGTGTGATTTAAATCAAAAGGTGTCCTGCTCATGGTGCTCAAGTGTTCATGGTGCTCCTACAAGGCAGAGAAAAGACCTTTTCCTGAATTTGGAGAATCAAAATCTTTTGTGCGTTGTTATAATGATGAAGGACCAGGAAGCGATGTTGAGGTACCATGCCATATTTTTTAAAATGACAAATAAATGATATATTAGGGAGACAATTTTATTTCTCTTATAGATCAAGACCAAGTTTTCATTCCATCAGTTATCAAAAAGTAATACTCTGACTTACCTCATACTTATTATTCAAAATGCAGTGTTTCAAATGATACAAATTATTATTCTGTCCACATATTTCCTTCAGTGAACTGGTAGCACACACTTGTAACAGAGCGTGTTAAATTGTTGTGGCAGCTATCATTTCTACTGCTTTAAACCCTTTTTTAGTGAAGAATGAAACCTTGTTTGAAATCATTGATATTGTGCATATAATGAAAGAAAGAAAGAAAGAAAGGGAAAACTGTAAAATGAATATATATATATATATATATATATATATATATATATATATATATATATATATATATATATATATATATATATATATATATAAATATATATATATATATAGCTAGCTTCTGAAAGTGAAAAAAAAAGATCTTTAAACAAAATAACAATTTATATTTATTAGACAAAAGATTCATTTATGATACTGTAAATAATAGTGAAGATCTAAATAAATGGAATTGATGATACTTTGCAAGAAGATGAACAGGTTGATGTTTGTTTCTGCAGATAGCATTACAGAAAGGGTTGGCATTCCCTCCATATAATACATTGGATATTACTGCAAAGGTATGTTGCCTTGTTTTATTATTTTAGAAACCATAAAGTTTATGACACAATATTCTAAGAAACCTTACTTGTGTGTGTGTGAGAGAAATAATTGTAAGAAAACCAACAATAACGTGCTATTAGATGAACTGACCGATGTTTGTTTCTGCAGAAAGAAGAGATGACATCCTCTAACAGGCACAATTGGAAAATTCTTCAAAAGGTACACTTCTTCATATTATTATAATTTTTTTAAAATCACATCAAACAACATCCTGTTAGACTTCATGTGTAAGTGAGAGAGGAGTTTATCTTTTTCCCTGTATTGACTGGGAGACAGAGACAACAGGACACACCGTCAAACTTTTCCTGAAAATGTCATAAAGTCCATGGCAGGAATTTGGAAACATCAGAGCATGTCTTGGGAAGAAAGAAAATAAAGAAGGATATGATATGAGGAAGGTAGAAACTTAGACTCTTGGAAATAAGGAAAAGAGGAATCTGGGTAATCTGACAGATAGAAAACAAGGAAGCTATAAAACTAGAAAATAACTCAAGCAGGGAAACAATGGGAACATTAAACATTAAAAACAAACACCTCTTTATTTTTCTTGTGTTCTATATGAGAGCAGGCCCTTAAATGTTGTAACTAATGCTTTTCAAATACCTTGCTTGATTGTTTTTGTACGTCACAGCAACGACAGTGGAAACAGACACATTTTCAGGAGAGCTTTGCAGGAATAACTGAAAAGGTACACTACCTTGTTTTCTCAATGTAATAAGAGAGAGAGAGAGAGAAATCATTATCAAGCATTTCATTAATCCATTTTTTTAAATACAAAGGGAAGTGGCAACAGGATTTCTTCATTAAGGCTGTTTCAAGTCTCAGTGTATTCAATGTTCATAGCATAACACGCAGATACAGGGCAATCGCTATCATCAAGGGCTATCAAAAAGACCAGGGGATTTTTTAACCTTTAGCTGTCCAGTTTTGATGAGCCTGTACCCATGATAGACTCAGACTCTTGTTCTTGACTGAAAGGAGTAAAAAAGTTATTTTGGTGAGGAGGTCCCCGATTCATATCTTGCTTAGGATCCCCCTAAAGCTAACACTTACTGGCAATTTACTAGTGTTTATTTTTTTCCACTAGTGAGTAGTTGTTTCCATGCAGTTCAAATCACTGCTCATTTTTCTGTAGTATGTCATGAATCAGACAGATCTGTTCACGTGTCATTCTGTCTGCTCAAATCTACACAAATTTCTATGCACTTTTCATGAACAAGGGCCAATGTGTATTTAGAAAGATATAAATTTCCCCCTAATTTCATTTACCTTTCCATATGTTGCTCTTAGCAGGCCTGGAACAAGACATACACAATTAGTGATGACTCACAGTCTCGGGTGTGGACAATGTTGAACACTATGATTGAGGAGGTAATTATGCATCACATTACACATCAATACCATTCAATTATAAAATCATGATGTCAGATTTAAGGCTTAAGGATTAACTGTGAATTGGAGAGGGTGGGTATTACCACCACTCAGTGCGGTGTTCTTGTGATCTTTTTTTCCTCCCAGTCATGACATAGTTTCATCTTGGATTCAAACGCAAAAAAACAGCTTACAAGTAGCCTACAATAAGCAATCTTAATTTTGTCAGACATGTCAGAAATTTGTTATGACCTTGAACAATGGGGCATTGTTGACTCACATGCTATTTAGCAAAATTCTAAAAATTGTCTGCAATAGCAAAATCGTGTATAAACAGTGCCAAAATAATAAAGGCTAATCTATTATACTTTAGGAAGCTAAGAACCCATAATGATTGAAATAACACTTTTTTTTTTCTAAGACTGTATAAAATAATCACAAATGAAGGATTCTAAACAGATTCCCATTGGATCAACCATTTGATTTTAGTTGCAATAATTAAGAATATCAGTATTAATACATCATTGATGACTTTATTAACTGTGAATTGTTGGTTTGATTTAAGAAACTCTTCAGACTTCATGAAGAGGAGAAGGAGCTGTGTGATTATAAACCACACTGATATGAGAATGAGGGTGAGCCTGAGGACCTGGCTCAACTGGACAGCATTTCTATGGCAGACAGTTACTTCAGTTTAGGGGATCTCCAAAATCTGGTCTCCAAATTCCAAGGACTGGCAGCAAAGTGCAGGCCAGACCACATCCAGGAGAGCTACATGAGCCAAGCATCATTATCAGCTCACCATCATCATCATCATCATCATCATCATCTATAAACCATGGAGGGAGAAAACTGTATATATACATACATACATACATACATACACATATATATATGTGTGTGTGTGTATGTGTGTATATATGTCTATCCTAATCAAAAACATAATTGATTAAAAAATTGTTACCATAAAGTCAATTGTAATAAAGCCAAAAGGAATCACACTACATATCACGCAACTAAAATAAAATAATAAAAATTGACAATGGAATCATTTAAATGTAGTTGTTAGTTTATTATTATTATTACAACCTATAGAGAACAGTGCACGCGCGCACACACACACACACACAGAGTACACTAAGTATAAAGAAAACCACAATGTGACACATGTACTTCCTTGCTTCTTGTTCATTAGAACACAGTCACCGACCAGTGCACGGGTATTTTTAAAGAATCCATGTGAAAAATTACATTTCCTAAACTACAATGGGATTTCTTTCTGCATGTGAAGACAACTACTTGAACATCAGATTTAAATATGTTTACACATTCCAAAAATGAATAACTTGTATTAATCTTTAGAATTAAGCTGTGGCAATTAAGCTTTATAATCCTCAGTGGTATGCAAGATTTATTGTATAATGAAATTCTGAGTTGTTTTTTGTTGTTGTTTTTAAAGTTTAGCAACTTGGTCTGTTTTCACGTTGGTTAATGGTTTCCTACATTACCAATAATGCTGTGCTGATAGTGGGCCAGTAGGACGTAGCCCTTTGCCTCATCTCTAACTTATATGTGCGATGCAGCAGCGCTTTAGTTCTTTTATTCTGTCCAGCTCTCTTACCTACTCATCAGTACACTCTGCTCAAAACAGCTTCCAGAGCTTTAGGTGTCATGCTAATACCGCGATCAGCACCATTGCACTAGTCATATCGTAGGTCACGAAGTAGCTGAGCCGACTCTCTGCCATAACTCAGGGTAACAGTGTCATGTACCTCTGTGAAGTCGGCACCCCATATAAATAAACTGTCACCAAAACTATACCATTCGTTTGTGCTGTGTTTGTGCTGATTTGTGCTGCAAAAACGAACGTTTGTGCTGGTTTGGCGGTCAAGATATTAAACAATTCTTTTTTTGGCTGTGTGACGTCACTCTCCACCCAATGTCGTCCAAATCCTATCAAATTGGTGCCGTTTGTTTGTGCTCGATTTGTGCCGGTTTGTGCCATTAAAACAAACCCTGTAATTACTTTCCTTCCCGAGATATAACAAGAAGAATTTTGGGAGCAGTGACGTCACTGTCCACCCCATGTCGTTTAAATCACCCCAAACAGGTGGCGTTCGTTTGTGCCGTAGAAAGAAACAACATAACTTGTTCCCATCTTTCCAGCGTATACACCAAAGCTGCGCCTTCCTTAAAACATCTCTTCTTTCGGCAACAAAAAGTCATGTAGATTGTTAGAGGTCATGAGGGAAACATATGATGACAGCTGACTTTGTGCGGTTTTTAAAAGGCCAAATTTAAAACCTGGTTAAGCTAAAAAGCAAACCAGTTTTCAACTAACTGCTTACAAAAAGTTTAAACAAAATATTTATATGCAAATTTTAAACAAATTACACTTTAATCTTCTCGAGCAAACGTTTGTTACAATGCAGTCACTCAACTTCCTTAGTAGTGTACCATTAGTTTTGAATCAAATTAAAAACACTGGGATAAGAAATGATAATAAATACTTGGTACTTTGGTGTATACGCCGATCGGTCTGCGCACCGCGTCAAGTCTAAAGATGGGAACAAGTTATGTTGTTTCTTTCTACAGCACAAAACTCGAGCACAAACGAACACCCCGGGTTAGAAGCGATTTAGACGACGTGGGGTAGAGAATGATGGCACCTGAAGGAAGGTTAGTTGTTTGTTATATTTAAGAAAAATTCCTTGTAACCGCGTTTCTTTTAACAGCACAAACCGGCACAAATCGAGTACAAACGAACAGCACCAATTTGATACGATTTGGACGACATGGGGTGGAGAGTGACGTCACACAGCCAAAAAAAGAATGTTTCATATCTTGAACGCCAAACCAGCACAACGTAAGTTTTTGCGGCACAAATCAGCACAAACGAATGATATAGTTTTGGTGACAATTTATTTATATGGGCTGCCGACTTCACAGAGGTGTGTCATGTAGCTGCATTGCATTCTGGGACTCTGATTCCAGAGTTTGCTCCAATATTTCCCCTATTTCTGTGCTGGATATTGAATATTACTTGAAAGTAGTGAGTGTAAAAAAAGAAGCTGTTTTTCTTTTTTAGCTGTTTTTAGGACTGATTACATATTTCACTATACACATATTTAACATTGTATGTGTTTCAGGGTGGAGCTTTCCTTAATTTTCCACTTATTTTGTCTGAATAAATATTGTAATTTCTCATTTTAATGTCGAGGTGCCCATTTATAGTAAAAATCTGATAGTGGTGCTATAGTGGTGCAGCAATGTACGTCTCAGCCTCAAAGTTTGTACGGAGCGATTGTGTATTTATTGTTGTTGGTTTTTTTTGTTTTTTTTTATTGCTGTTTGTATTGAATTTCTTTGTCACTGGAATGCTTTGGCAATGCTGTAACTACTGTAATGGTCATGCCAATAAAGCACATGTAATTAAATCGAATTGAATTTAAATTGTCCTGGAAGTACAATTTGTCTTAGACATACAGCTGCAGCCAGAAACATAACACACTGTCTAATTTTGTCTTGAATAATTGTGCCTTGAAATAAAATAAAATTTTATTCATACAAATAAAAGTTAAAGTGACGTTTGAACCAGTGCCAGTCTGTTTACACTGGCCCTTTTAATAAACCAAACTGCCATCTAGTGTTGTTCATGAGAATTGCACAGAGTACACCTTAGAGGTATTGTGACTGCTTCTTAAGTAAGGAATAAAACTCCTGCGGGTGTGTGGTTATAGGAAAATAATCAACAATGATATAGAGGTGACATTCAAGGAAGCATGTTTTCAGTTCTGTTCTTATCAGGTTTCACATTCCTGTCTGTGGTAAACTACAGATAACGGAGGCAGAGATGAGATTAAAATGCTCAAGTATTTGCCAAGACTGACAAACTGTCATAAGCTGATGACATGAGCGGTCACAACACATCTTAGTGCTCTAGACCGCACACACGACCCATGGTAATAAACATTCAACAACATATTTATTCAGAAATGCATTTAATAAATAGATCAAATAAACAACAATTCATTTTACATTCCTGGCTCCCCACGACCCTGTGTAAGATAAGCGGTACAGAAAATGGATGGATGGATGGATAGATAGATGGATGGATGTATACACCAATCACCCATAAAATTAAAACCACCTGCCCAATATCGTGTAGGTCCCCCTTGTGCTGCCAAAACAGCTCTGACCCGTCAAGGCATATACTCCACAAGACCTCTCAAGTTCTGCCGTGGTGTCTGGCACCAAGACGTTAGCAGCAGATCCTTTAAGTCCTGTAAGTTGCGAGTTGGGGCCTCCGTGAATCGGACTTGTTTGTCCAGCACATCCTACAGATGCTTGATCGGCTTGAGATCTGGAGAATTTGGAGGCCAAGTCATCAAATTGAACTCTTTGTCATGTTCCTCAAATCACTCCTGAACAGTTTTGCAGTGTGGCAGGGCGCATTATCCTGCTGAAAGAGGCCACTGCCATTAGGGAATACCGTTGCCATGAATAGGTGGTACGTGTCAAAGTAACATCCACATGAATGCCAGGACCCAATGTTTCCCAGCAGAACATTGCCCAGAGCATCACACTGCCTCCGCCAGCTTTCCTTCTTCCCATAGTGCATCCTGGTGCCACCTCTTCCCCAGGTAAGCGACACGCACGCACCTGGCCGTCCACATGAAGTAAAAGAAAATGTAATTCATCAGACCAGGCCACATTCTTCCCTTGCTCCATGGTCCAGTTCTGATGCTCACGTGCCCATTGTAGGTGCTTTCGGTGGTGGACGGGGGTCAGCATGGGCACTCTGACAGGTCGGCAGTTACGCAGCACCATATGTAGCAAGCTGCGATGCACTGCGTGGTCTGACACCTTTCTATCATAGCCAGCATTAACTTTTTCAGCAATTTGTGCTACAGTAGCTCTTCTATGGGATCGGACCAGATGGGTTAGTCTTCACTCCCCGTGCACATCAATGAGCCTTGGGCGGCCATGACCTGTCGCCGCTTCACCGGTTGTCCGACCACTTTGGACAAGTCAGTGGTTTCTCTGATTAATCAACACTGAATATTTCAATAATACTAAATACTGTCTTCATGTTTAAAATTTGTTAATTCCTCAGTTGGTGTGTTGCAATTTTCCAAAAATGGCCAGTTTTTCCTCTCCATGCCGACCCACATAGAGCTAGAACGCTAGGTTTGAATCTGAATTTTCTTGGATGAATCAGTGAATCAAAATTCATATTTGGATGTATCTGAAGACGTTTTTCAGAATAAACATTTCTTAATTGGTGGTTTTGCTAGCCAGAGCATTCTCTGTGTTGACAAAAAAATGTGAATATAGAGAGGTTTAACTCTGGTGATGAGGAGGCTGTTTGTCTTTGCTGTAGCTTCAGAGGCAGAAAATCAAGAGAATTTGAGATGCTTGCGTGACTTGACTGTAGTCACTGTTAAAGTGGGACGTTGTATTGTGTACCAGTGAAAGTTCCCAAAATAAACACGCTGTTATTTTTAGTTACAGCAATGTGGAATACTGGCAATTAAACATTTTCAGTATAACATGTTGTAAATCTTCATATATTCATTACACTTTGTCCTCCATGTTTGTTTTTCTTCCTTTCCTCAACTTGCGAGTCAACAGGAAGTTTAAAAAAAAAAAAAAAAAAAGGAAAATGTTAACTTTTTAAAACTTTTATAACAACCCCACTGTCAAAAAACAAAATTCCAGCAGCATTTTTATAAATCTTTACATGTTAGAAGGTGGCTAAGAGGAGAGGGAAAAAAAAAAGTAGTTGTTCTTCATCCTTGCCATCATAGTGCCAGAATCTACAATCAGACCTGACATGCTGTCTCACATTTCCTCCTTGGCTTTGCACTGAAGCTATAAGGCAAATATAACCAACATCTATGAGAAGCTTTTAGCCTCCAGTTTAGGATCACATGAACTGCATGCCTAAATCATCACGCACTCACCTCAAACAGCGCTGTTGAACTGCTCGTTAAAGTAACATTAGTTCTCTGATAGATAAAAAATTATTCAATATCTCTTTCCTTATGTCTACCAGTTGAAGACTGTCTGTCCCGTATGGCCGTCGTAGAGCTCTCTCAGGTGGATGATCAGCTCCTCTGTGTTACTCCCAGTAAGAGCAGAGAGAGGGATGATGCGCTGCTCCACTCGTCTCCTCAGCTCCTCCAGTTTCTCCTTTGTGCCGCTCAGATCCATTTTATTGGCCACAATGGCATGAGGACGCTGAGAGAGACCTGCTTCATACTGATCCAGTTCAAAGCGCAGGCACTGCAGCTCATCCCATGGCTCCGGGGACGACATGTCCAACACGAAGAGCAGGAAGCGACATCGCTCAACGTGACGCAGGAAAGACAAACCGAGGCCACGGTTCAGGTGAGCGCCGCGGATTATACCAGGAATATCAGCCACTGAACCAAAACAGAGAGAGAGAGAGAGAGAGAGAGAGAGAGAGAGAGAGAGAGAGATAATGTGGATGCATATGTTCAAGCTATCAAATTAGATCTTTTATTATTATTTTATTATACAATAAGATAATACTAATGTATATAAGCTAATCTAACATAATATATAATATCTTAAAATATTATGCATAATACTTTAATAAAATAATAATTATTTTTACTATAATATTTTTAAATGATTGAAATAATATGAAAACATTTTAATGCATATAATGCTTTATATATTTATTTTAAAAGAATTCAAATGTTAATTTGCATATGATCAATTTTAGAAAAATTATATTCATGAGAATAATTTTTATTTTTATTTACTTAAATGTCCAACACGGGCAGGTCGAAACCAGAAGGTCTGTTCACTGCATACATCATCACATACTATAAAACAGCAATTGAGTTTCAACAACCTCTAGTACGTGCTTCTCATAAATTATGAGCAATAGGAATCACTAATGTAAAAAACGTGTTTTAAAAAGCTTAGGTTTGGCTACTAAACTTAAACACATCTGAATGGGGATTTTTCGTCGAAGTGTTTTAAAAGCCTAGCTCTGAGTCGTTAGTGTTAGAGAGCAATTATACAGCAGTTAATTCCGGTCCATTAGATTTGATTGGTTCAGCAGAGTTCTAAGAGTGCTTATATTTACTATAACTGCACTGGGATGTTTCACGGTGTGCATCATTCCGCTGGTTTTCACCACATAAAATTCCACTTCCTAGTTGGAAACGGTTACTATATAGAAGAGTTAGTGACATCATCAGAGGACACGGCAAATGATACATTTTTCATGAATATAAATTTTGACTTGAAATATAAAAGCTTGTCAGATGAAGATGAAAAAGAAGATCTTCAGGATCTATTTCCACTAGTGGTGCAAAAATAACCAAAACATCTGGCCATACTGTGACCAAAATGTCAGTTACTCAATATTAATGTCTTGTTTATAGAACTGTTGTATAAAAGCAATATCACACTCGCAGTCATACTGAATATCGGCACAGCTGCGACTACCTGCGGCGAATCGCCGATATTTTTTAAATCTAAAATCATAATAATATAAATGACTATTAGTTATTAGGTTATGCAATTACTGTAATGTTGATGAGCGGCATACGCGTACCTGCCAGTTGCTCGTGGTCTCTGTACTTAACAACGCCCACGTGTGGCTTTAGCGTGGTGAAGGGATAAGCTGCTACAGCAGGACGGGCGTTAGAGATCGCTCGCAGCAATGATGACTTTCCTGCATTAGGAAACCCGACCTGGGAGCAGGCACACACACACACACACACACACACACACACACAATCAGGTACTTATACATTTGTCCTATTGTGGTTTTGTAATTACTAAAGGTTTTGTAGCACCTGGTTACTGGTAAATTCTGAATTATATTAACAAAAGTCTGTGATTAAGATGATCACAAACATAAGAGGACACACATTATAATATAAATTGTCACTAATAAATAAAATAAGCATTACCGAAACGTTTGCACATCTGGCAGGAATCTTTAGTTTGGCTAAACATTTTTAGCTTGGGAAAACATTTACAAATAACTTTCCAAAAGAACTGGCAAACAAGGCCCATCGTATGGCTCAATAATACTATTTGTACATAACCAGCTTCTTGAAATGGCAGAATAACATTGTGTTCAACAATTAAACATGCAAACCAGATCCGATCGATATCATACTACAAACAACGTGTGACGTACAATTCCACCTGCATGTCTCCTATGCAGTCTTATGTTGGTGGCAGATTGTGTACTGAGCAAGAAAGGTTTCTAGCTTCATGATGAAGCTATGACAGCTTTCAGTAGTTATGGGCAAAAAGAAAGATCATGAAACACTGAAACTCAATTGAGGCGATTGTGCTGGAAATTATTTCTAGGTTTCAAAACACTTTGATACCCGTCTCACATCATCTGCCCATACCTATTAAAGCACAGCATACTAACAGTCGTACTAATAATGTTAATAATGAGCATAGGCATGATGAGCATAGGCAAGCATAATAAGCAAAATCCAAATGTGCATGATGCTAAACCAGGCGCTAGACATTTCTTCCTAGTATAAAGCTAAAGGAGCAAACTTCAGAGGCTTAGCATGTATCAGCTCATGGACTACATTTGAGGTAAAGGGGCCTTTTTAGCCGAATTATCGCTTTAAGTACTTTTCAGGTGTATGTTTTGATCTCTACGTGACATTGAAAAAGTAAATCCAGTGTCATTCCTGTTTTATCTTCCATTTGTCTCAAAAGACTACTGCTCCGTTAGGATAGATGAATATGCATGTCGCACTGCATCTCTCTCTCTTTCCCCCTCTCGCTCACCAATCCAGCATGTGCCATTGTCCTCAGTTCCAGCTGGAGCACTCGTTCCTCTCCTTTTTCTCCAGCTGTGGCCGTCATTGGTGCTCTGTTTTCGTTGGAAAGAAAGAAGCGATTGCCTTTTCCTCCTGCTCCTCCATGAACAGCCACGTATTCCTGCCCGTGATGAGCAAGATCGGCTACTGTTTTGCCCTGCTCCTTCACCACTGTGCCTATGGGAACCTATGCACACAAAATTTATTACAAACACAACTTATCATAAATTCAACAAATATTAGTGATAAGTGCCAAAGCAAGACATGTCTGTATTCATTAACATTTTCCCATAAACTCTTCCCTTCACAACCACACCTCGGGAAGACACTTTTTATTGACTATTAGGGCCACTCCTAAACGGGGGGAGAGGGAGAGAGAGAGAGAGAGAGAGAGAGAGAGAGAGAGAGAGAAAGCGCAAAAGCAAAGAAAATGAAGAGAAAAAAAGTAGAATGAATAAATAAATTAAAAATATAATAAACAAACAAATAAAAATGCAAAAAAAAATGTAGAATGCACATTTGCAGGTGCATATCAACAAATCAAAACTAAAACAAAATTTGACAGCAAAACATGGAGGTATATATATACACACACACACACACACACACATATATATATATATAAATATATATAAATACAAAGAGAGGAAAAACTGTGAAGGAAAGCTCTAGAGCATGACAGTAGTGGGTATGGCAAGTGTGGATTGAACAATAGTTAATATTGAGGTAAAAGTAAATCAATTTAGATATATCCACTAATTAATTAATAACCAATTAATTGCATCATTCCGTCAGTCCAGTTTAGGCATGTGACATTGTGTGAAATATTTCCTCATCCAGTCGCATCGAGAAGTTCTCAACTTCATCGCCCTCACAGATATGGTCTTATAAATATTATGTGAAAAGGTGGTAAAACTTTTTTTTGCCATTCCTTATAGTCAAATGTTTTCTTTGGTTAAATGTCTTTGATACATAGTTTGTGGGTTTAAAATTCTCCTTGTCAGCTGTAGCTTTGCTGTTACTATGGTTACCATGTGAGAGATTTTCACCTGCCTTGTGATATAGCTGTGACCTTTAGATTAGATTAGTCACCTGCTGTAAATAAAGCCTTTAAATGAAGCCTTTAGCGTGTGTTATAAATCAAACTTACTGGTATGTATTTTGGGCCCGCATTGCGTCCATAGCAGTTCTTACTCCTCCCAGATTCTCCGTCTTCTCCTCGATATGAAGCTGATATGAGAGACAGCGACTTTATCTGCTTGTTCACTGCACAGGAAAAAAAAAAAAAAAAACACAGTAATGACATTATGTTTTTGTTACTATACTAAAACAGGAAGCTACACTACAATATGCATATGAATTCACAAATAAGTAAATGCACCACAATAAAGCTGAAATTTTGTATAATTACTGGATTAGTGTGGATTCTGCTGCTGCATGAATTTTTGTTATAAGTAAGCAATATCGCACGAACAGGAATGCCGTTATACTGAATATCAGCACGGCTGTGATTCGCCGCAGGTGATATCGATATTCAATATAACCGCACAACTGTGAATGCGATATTTTTTATACATTTTGAACACAATATGGCTAAATCGGCTAGCTGGCTAGCTAGCTCACATTGATTTGTTCATTCCTGTTAAAGGTACTTCCAGTGAAAATGGCGTCCCTTCTTCCTTTTCAGTTTCATCTGACGAGCTTTTATATTCTAAGTCAAAAGTTATATTCATGAAAAGTATAGTTTGCCCTGTGCACTGATGATGTCCCTAACACTGCTGTAGTAACCGTTTCGAACCAGGAAGTGGAATAAAATTACTACTGATGAAGCAGTAATTAATTCTTGTATTAAATATAATAATTACTACTTTATCTGAAATCTACTATATTAACACTGTCTTCTTGTGTATACTGTCAAGAAACCTTGAGTGATATTCATAAAAATAAATAAATAAAAAAAGAAGAAGAATGAATTAAAGTAGCCATCAACAGCGTTACCTTTTATGATGACGTCGCCTCCGTTACCCCCGTTGCCCCCGTCCGGGCCACCCCACTCTTTGCGAGGTTCACTGTGGAAGCTGCAGGCTCCGTTTCCTCCCGACCCGGCCTGGAACTTCACCCTGCGCTGGTCCACGAAATAACGTGTCTGACAATGAGGGGGAAAAAGAAAAAAGGACAGGAAACATTATTTTAGAAACTTTATGACTTCGAACATCAGAGTTTCAGGGGCTGGGATTAACAGCTCAGGAGGAGAATAAAACCTTGTGTATATTAGGAGGTGAAACATCACTGATTTGTCTCTGTGGGGCGAAAATGTCCAGCTGATTTGGCATTTTTTTTCTCAACTGCCGACATGTTTTATGTACTCCTATAGTAAGCTTTAAATAGTGTTGCCATTAAAGCTTTTTTTTTTTGGGTCACAGCAGATTTTCCAACTTTGAAATGGGTTCAACATTTCAGAAAAGAGCCGAGTGATGTCAAGCACTTTTTTTTCCTCCTCCTGACCAATTAGGACACATGATGGAAGGCATACGAGAAAAACAAACATGCAGGACAGACTATTGAGAGAATACGAGAAAATTTGTGACCTGTTGAATTGAAAATATTTCATTGTCTATAATCCGGCTTTGCCATGTAACCAAGAATAAGAAAGATGTCTATAAAATAAGATGTCTACTCTTGTGACACAATGTGACGTCCCACTTTAACTGTGACTTTAACACAGCTGTTGCGCAAGCAACTCAATTCTATTGATTATCTGCCTTCGAGACTGCAGCAAAGACAAACAACCTCCTCAAAGTTAAACCGATCTTTACTTCATCTGCGTTACTGCTAATAATAAATCTGATCTAGACAACAAGCTACGCTAGTTAGTTAGCTAAGACTGGTAAGAGCATTGTTATGGTTACAGTGTGTGCATCGTATGACTTTTTTTTTTTTTTTTTCCATATCAGAACAGAAAAGGACCTTTTCAGCCAGCACCTTTACTGTTTAAAAAAATCCAAGCAGATCCAGGCAGATTCAACCATCACTTTACTCTCATCTATCACTTCATCATTCTTGTTGTTTATAATAATTTTAACACGGCTTCTATTTCTATCGTCTACAGTTAAAATTAAACATTGAAAAGTGCACTTCTTATTTTAACTCCTTTATAAAGGGAACCAGTGAGAGTAAAACTATACATATATAATTTTGTATTTATTATTTACAGCATATGGTCTACATGTTCCCCCTTACGCTCTACGCATTTTCTTACGCATTTCTCTGCTCAACATATTCTGATTGGTTCCTGACTTTTCGCGCACTCTGCTGTGATGAAGAAAATAGTGGGAGTCTCAAAACATTCTACTTGTACTCATAGTAGAGCTTACACTTATCTTATTCCTGTGTATTTATGAAAAAAAAAACATATACATTTCAAAAAATGCACTGTGCTTTCAACCAAGCTGTTGATTTGCACTGTATATTTAAAACTGACACATTCCCAACACTATCAGATGATTCAGCTTCACTTGACATCACTGTTAACACTCCTTTGATGCCATGAAGACAGAAAATTTCTGAATTCCCTTTTTTTTTTTTTTTTTAATTCCTTCCAACCATATGACAAACACATGCTCTACATACCAGCTTCTTTTCAGAGAGCTCCTTTTTCTTGGCACTTTCCCGAGTTTTTCCACACAGCTGGCAGCTCAGTGACAGGTTTCTGAAGATCACAGCGCTGTTTCCACACCTGCGCAGGTGTTTCCTCTCAGCAACCGTATTCCCACAGCGCACAGCGAGAGCCTCGCTCAGAATCCTCCACATCACCAGCTTCATTCTGGCTGCTATCCACATTTAACCTGACACAAGAGAAGACAATACAACGGTTCTGATTGACGATATCCATTTAACACCTAAATGGCATTGTGGAAAGAGTTCAACAGAACTCTTCAACAGAGTTCAACAACCTGCATTCCTGTTTTCATGACCCTCTTCCCCAACCTCCCTTTACATCACAGTTATAATTAAACATGGGTCACAAGTTAGTCACATTTTTACATACTGTTTTACGTGACATGATGTTGAAGACATGGCCTATATCTTCTGTACGCTGCATTCAGGAATAAGAAAATCTAAATTCTTCTTCAATGTACCAACACCAAAAAAGAACAAATAATGACCAAATTAGGAAATTAGGGAGTAATTCTTATCTTGACAGTGCATACTGATAGTGTTACTAAATCAGCAGGAATAATATACCTTGTGCTATGCTGTTATAGGAAAAACAAAATGGAGTAGTGTAATGAAGCGGAGTTACTGTTACAACCACAAAGTTGATTATTTTCCTATAACAGCATGCCCTGGACTGTTTTCTTCCTTCTTCCAAATCTTATACCGCAAAGATTTGCCGAACAAATATTATCACCTGCCTTGGTTGTTTTTCTCTCTGGTTTATTAAAATCTTTTTGTCACTCGCTAGTGATGGATAGATCAGCTCATGATGCGTTTTGACGGTAAAAGAAACAGTACAGGGCTCCCGAGTGGCGCAATGGAAAAGAGTTCACCCTCACATCGTTTGGAGATTGGGAGTTTGAATCCTGATGATGCACGAGCCATCTGTCACCGGGAGTCCAATACAGGCCGTGCTCTCAGGGAGGGAGGCTTTCTCTCTCTCCCATATCAAACACTGCAACACTAGAAAATCATGGGCGTCTGTGATCTCATGCATGTGGAAGACAGCGGATAGCGCTTTCCTCCAAGTGTGTTATACCGCCTTGTGATGCAGCATGAGCAGCAGTTCAAAAAGATGTGACTGGCTGGCTCCATATGTCTTGGAGGAAGCATGTGATAGCCTTCTCCCTCATGGACTGGTAGCTGTTGTTTGATAGGGGAGACATAATTGGTGGTGGGACGTAAACCTAATCCCCGGTGTATGGAAATTAGGTGTTAGTTTATTATTGGAATTTATTTCATTCAGAGACAGATATGATACACCTGTTTAGCTATTAGATGTTAGCTATCATCCTGTAGTCCTCATATCACTTGTCAGGAAGGTTTTTGAGAGGCTTATAAAAAATTCCGGCTGCTCCTCCATCCCTGACAGCATCAACCCACTCCAGTTCGCCTACTGCCCCAATAGGTCTACTGAGGATGCCATATCTTACGTCCTACACACCACCCTCATCCACACCGACAGCAACAAAGGGAACTATGAATAATGACCATTGTTAAAAGTGCTATACAAATAAAATTGAATTGAACTGAACTATGTGAGGCTGCTGACTATAGCTCAGCCTTCAATACCATAGTCCCACACAGTTTGGCCTCCAAGCTCAGGGACCTCAGACTTAACGTCCCTCTCTGTGACTGGGTCTTGGACGTCCTCACAGGCAGACCCCAGGTAGTGAGAGTGGGTGAGTTTACCTTCAATACCATCACCTTGAGCACTAGAGCCCTGTGTCCTGAGCTCCCTGCTCTGCTCTCTCTACACACACAACAGTGTGTCTTCTCACAGCTCCAATTCTATCGTCAGGTTTGCTGACGACACAGTGGTTATGGGCCTCATCTCCAACAACAACGAGGATGCCTACCTTGATGAGACAGAGAAACTGGAAGCTTGGTGCCAGGCTAAATGTCTCTCTCTGAACGTCAGCAAAACCACGGAGCTGGTTGTGGACTTCAGGAAGAGGCAGCAGTGGAACTACATCCCACTCAAGATCGGCGGGACCCCTGTAGAGAGAGTGATCAGACTCAGATACCTTGGAGTACACATCTCTGAGAACCTGACCTGGACTCATCACATCCAAGCTCAGGTGAACAAAGCCAGACAACAGATGTACCATCTGAGACTGCTGAGGATATTCAGAGTCTCCAGAGCAATCCTGAAAACGCCCTATACTGGGGCTATAGAAAGTTTACCGACTTAGTGCACCTCAGCGTGGTACAGAAACTGTTCAACCTGGGACCGCAAAGCCCTGCAGAGAGTGGTGCGCTTAGCTGAACGCATCTCCGGGTCTGCTATCCCCTCTCTGCATGACATCTACACCAGGCGAGTACCAGAGCTGGTAAAATCATCAAGGACTCCACCCACCCTGGTAACTTTCTGTTCAGCCTGCTGCAATCAGGCAAGTTCTTCCATAGTCTGATGGCTAAAACTCAGAGGCTCAGGATGAGCTTCTTCCCTCAGGCCATCAGACTCCTCAACACCGTTATGTCCACCATAGAGATCCCTTAGGACTCCACAAAGACTCTCCAGTCACTCTGCACGCCACTGACACTCCACACACTGCACTTTGCTCTTTATATTGTTACTACACGTAACATACTCGCATATGTAAATCGCGTATGTAAATCTTTTTTGCACATACTTGTACATATATTTCTCATTTATTTCTGATTTTTAATTTAGTATTTAAATGCACAGTCTATAGAGGAGTAGGCCAGGCTTTCATTTCACTGCGAGTTGTATACTGTATATAATTGTGTATGTGACAAATAAAAATCTTCAATCTTAATATCGCGATACTTCACAAAACCGGATATTATCCACAACTCTGTCCTTTAGCTACCATACCTCTCTACACTTTATGGGATGAAATGATTCGGCTTTATGAAAGATACAGCGAAATATGAATATTTTATCAAAGACAAAACTACTCATGAGCGGGCTTAAATTTTACATATAAAGCAGTAACCTAAATGTGTTGCCATAGTAACAAAACCTCTATTAAGAGGAGTTAGCCCGCACCACTAGCCGAATGTGTTAGCCGTTACGCTAATAGTTTTACCAAATATCTGGCTATTTATACAACCATTAAATATCTATTTTGGCTTTGTCAAATATAGAATCTGCGCTTATACCTTTCTTCAATAAAAGTCCATTTCGTTTTTTCTAATTAATTAGCGTTAAAAACACAGAAGTCACCTTGATTGCTAGCCAGCATGTTTCAATACAGAAACAACACCGGCTGATGGGCGGAGTTAAAACGACGGGAGCCGCAAGGGTACCAAATATATAAAATTATTTTTCATCTTGAGTTTTATTTTCATCCATCTCACATCTCATATATATGTTTATATACATACTTACTGATGTGTCTTAAATCTAATTTAAAAATCTTATAGAATTGATATGTGCACATTTGTATACAATTTCGATTATGTTCTTTAAATTATTTTTAAAAAAAATGATTTACTTTGTCCAGTAAACTTCAACTAAAGCAATTAGATATTTGGAACAAAAATTCTATATACATTTATTAGCAGTATTATTAATTATAAGTTCTTATTATTGTTTTTTTTAAATCACTACTTGTGATACACTATATGGCCAAAAGTATGTGGACACCTGACCATCACACCCATATGAGGGTCTTCTCCAAACTGTTGCCACAAAGCTGGAAACACAATTGTCTAGGATGTCTTTGTAGGCTTTAGATTTACAATTTCCCTTCACTGCAACTAAGAGGCCCAAACATGTCCCAGCATGACAATGGCCCTGTGCACAAAGCGAGCTCCATGAAGACATGGTGTGTTAAGGTTGGAGCAGAAGAACTCAACTGTCCTGCACAGAGCCCTGACCTCAACCCAAGTGAACACATTTGTGATGAACTGGAACACCGACTGCACCCCAGACCTTCTTGCTGGACATCAGTGACCAACCTCTTGTGGCTGAATGGACAAATTCCCACAGCCACAGTCCAAACTGTAGCTCAAAGCCTTCCCAGAGGAGTGGAGGCTGTTACTGCAGCAAAGGTGGACTAAATCAATATTATCTCCCATGGTTTTCGAATGGTATGTTCAATGGTCAAGTGTCCACATACCTTTGGCCATATAGTATAACGTTATTCAATCCCTCAAGCCAAAAGCTGATTTTATTTTCTTTTTCTACCAAACCGTAACAAAAGGAAACCATACGTATATTAGAAGTACAGTTTAGTTGTCAAAATGTATTTTGTCAAATGATAAGTAATGAGTGGTACATTCACATCTCTGAAAAAAATATTAAAATGTGGAAATTAATTCATATGTAACATGAGTAACTGCAATTATCCCTGCATTAGTTAATATTAATATGAAATTGTTATTACAAGAAATGTAAATGAAATGGCTATATAACTCAGTAAATACCTAAAAATATTATATTGGATCAATGGAAAACACCACAAAAATTATTTCATGTCCAACAGTTAGGAAACTAACAAGGCTAAAGAAGAATATAAATAAAAAATAGATATAAAATCTTTTAAACACACATTAGTCTCCCTTATATAAGTAATACTTGGTCCTTCAGTGAAGCTGGACTAAAATCAAACTGATCACATTACACTGAAAATACCCTGAAACTATATATAAATAAACATTACATTCATAAAATGAAATTACATTGAAAAAGAATGTTTAATTCAAAATATGTACAAAATATAAAACATACAGGTTGTAAGCTTTGGCTATAATTGGTCACAGATTTAATCTTCTGTGTTCCTGGAATTCAGCAAGCAATAAAAAAAATTACAGTTAAAATGTCAAAATATGCAGATAAAAATTTAAAAACAAACAAAAAGCTGCAACAAATGACTGACATACGGTTAGAAATATGTCATATGAGGTCATGCTTAAGGAGAGGTTGAATGTCCAGTTCTGATAAATATGTTCATTCATTCAACAAAATTAAAATAAGGTGCAAAGTAAATTAATCCTGCTAAGTCTGGAAAAACAACCAAATAAAATAATACGAAGGTTTGTACATAAACAGACAAAATTACTTATCTGGTTACAGGTAGTCATGTGCTGATAAGTAAGGAATAAAACAATCAGGGACATGCTGTTATATAGGAGCATAATCAACAACGGGGTGGTGTACTGAAGCGGAGTTACTGTTACCACCCCAAAGTTGACTACTGTCCAATAACTGCATATCCCAGAGCGTTTTTTTTTCTCGTATACCACAGCAACTTGCCGGTGCTAACAATTTTTATCTATTAAAGGATGACGTCATAATTTTATTCATTTATAGCAACATTTATGTTGTGGAATGACCACGAAACAATTTATGCTACAGCAGCTATAAACAGTAGTTTCCTCTGTTTCTCTTGAAGCTAACAAAACAAAACAATTTGCAGCTTGTTACAGAGAAACTGCGTAGACCTCTGCACTGAATTTTTTTCCCGTGCCTGAAAACTAAAAGATACAGCTTTACCTCTGACTGTTACAAAGTGCTGACAATGGAGACTCCCTCCAAAAATACTACATAAACATCTCCTCACAGAGAACTTTACCATATCATCTGTTTATGTGGCATGACCACTATACAAGTCCCTGTGTAAGTTGTTACTAGACAAACTTAAACATATTAGAATGATTACTGTGTTATAAAAGTTTTATATTGGCACATGCCTTGTTATGGGCTGCTATGTTGAGTGAATACCTGATATAAAATATGAACAATACACAAAAGAACACAAAATCAGCAATAATGTACATATAAAGCACATATATGAGTGAGTAATTGAGTGATAAATCAATTTAACTATGATATCGTTTTTTCATATTTTCATACTTCTTCACAGTTTATGTACAGATGGAACAGAGACAATAAAATAGAAATTAGAGTGCGCAATATAGCAAATATATCATAACAAATCAATTAGAAACATTACAGAATTTCTCACCAGGTATATAGATAACCTGAACATTTACTTCAAATGCCAACAAATAAACTGTTGTTGTTGTGAGGGATAGGCAATTAATATATGTTGGTGAATGTTGGTGTTTAATGAATAATGTTGGTGTTTTTACAGTGTTGGATGTTGGTGTTTCATTAGGAATATTGGTGAATGGTGGTGTTTAATGGTGTTGGATGGTGAATATTGATGTTTAATGAAGAATGTTGGTGTTTAAGGTGTTGCATGGTGAATGTTGGTGTTTAAGGTGTTGCATGGTTAATGTTGGTATTTTATGCTGTTGGGTGGTGAATAACGATTTCAGATGAAGAATATTGGTGATTGTTGGTGTTTAATGATTGTTGAATGGTGAATATTGGTGTTTGATGACTATTGTTGAATTGATGCCATTTAATGGTATTGGATGGTGAATGAAGGTGCTTGTTGTATAATACTGGTGTTTCGTGGAGGTTGGTGTATGGTTGTGAATGTTGCATGCTTGTTGGAGATTGCTGCTAATTGTTGGAGAATGTTGGGTTTCGGACCCCTTCTTAAACGGCTTCTTCTGAAAATTGTAAAAACGGCTATAAAAATAGAAAGAATTAAATAGAGAAAAATTAGAAAAAAAACATACTGAGGTCTTGTTAACAGTACGCGAAACTAGCAAACTCCTGCACCTTTAACACATAACACATAACTCCATCTGATGGACACTAGGAATGTTAAAACACACTTATTTTACACACTTTATATAAACAGATGCTGAACTTATTCAGTAGAATTTGTAATGTTAGTGTGTTTTGTTTAGTCTGATATATACCTTATCTCTATACAGAGATATAAACTCTAAATCCCTGTGAGAACTGAAGAGGAGGTAGGTGAAAGAAAGTAGCCAGGATATTAAACTGTTAAAGAGACAGACAATGAGAGTGGTTTCCAATCTCAGTCTGCATAAGAAGATGGAAGCTGAATTATTTTTGAACAAGCCAATTTTCTCACTGGTCAGCACGACACAATGGTCAGCTTAAGAACACAGTATATGCGATCCTGTTCATTTGATTGGTTTTATGAATAGTTGACTTGGCGGAGTATTGTTACTGCTGGTAGTTTCCATATTGACCCTGCAAAGAAAAAAATACATATGTATATAATTCAAAAAAGCACACTGAAGAATACTTTTATAGACACACGTTTAGTGTTAAGACAAGATAAACATTTCCTTAAGTACTATCCAAATGGGATAAGATTTCCGGACATATGGCTGTAAAGTTGCCAGATGATGTCTGTAGTAATTATGATCGATTCGCATGGGATACAAGTGTCCCAGTGTCCTGGCTTTCTAGCACATAGTCTCCTATTTTCCTTTCTCCTGCTATCCTTATTTCTTCAGTTTTTTGGTCTACTTAGTGTTGTAGTTTTTCCAATCTCCTTGTTTTTTAAATCTCTAAATTCTATAGTTCCAAATGTTTTAGTCTCCTTAGTTTAATAGATTCCTTATAACCCTAGACCCCAAGTTTCTCCATGGATCCCAGTCTCATAGTTCCTTTGTTTCAGTGTTCCCCTGTTTTAATTAATGTTGTCTGGTGTACCACTGCTCGTCCATTTGTATTATAATGATTGATTTTTCTACATTAACCCTGTCTGCAGGTACTCTGACCGAACATATGGATTTCCAAAGATTTTTGGTCTCAGCAATTACATTTGACTACATCTGACTCTCAAGTGTTATAGATTTGGGTGTGAGTATGTACTGTTTGCATGTTGTACCTGTTCGTAAGTGTACGATCTCTGTGTTTGAGAGCCAGGAGTAGATTGTGTGGATCGATATGAGGAATACTGCTGACTCTGACCCTGCTGATACTGAGAGTACTGAGATGGACCTCCCTGTCCTGGACCTGAAAAAATGAAGGAAAATAGATGAGTGTGTCTGAGTGTAAATGTATCACAATTTTTATGAGTGTCCTAGCATTAACTGGATCCCTTGTCTTTCCTCTGGGGTCACCTAACCTCTGGGCAGGCTGAGCACACCATTGTTCACCAAACAACAACATACTTCACTAAACACCAAAACATACAAGCGTTTTCATGAAACACCAACATTCTCCATCAAATACCAACATTCTCCAAACATCACCATTCTTCGATACACCAACACTCTCCAAATACCAATATACGTCTCCAAACACCAACATCCTCCACCAAACACCAATATTTTCCAAACATCAAAGCACATGATATAACCATCAAACACAACCACTCTCTATCAAATGCATAAATCCCAACATTCCCAACACCAAAATTTTCCACGAAGAAACACCATACTTCAACAAACACCACCATTCTCAGTCCTACCTGACATTCTCAAACAAAACGAAATATTGTTCAGCAAACACCAAAATACTCCACCAAAAACCTCTCCAACACTGTCCATAAAACACCAACATATTCCACCAACATTCTTCATCAACATACTCCACCAAGCATCCAGATTTTCCACCACTCACCAACATACATACTTCAACAAAAACGCAACATTCCCCACCAAACACTAACATGTTTCACCCAACACCAACATTCACCAAACACTAACATTCTCCACCAAATACCTGTACTATCCACCACACAACAGAATTCTTCACCAAACACCAACACTCTCAACCAAGTACCAACATAACTGACCAAACACCAAAACATATGAACATTTTCCATCAAACACCTACACAGCAACATCAAACATCACCAATGTCCAACAAACACATAAATCCCACCCCAATCATGGCATTACTAATGTGATTCAGAAATTCACCTATCAACAATCAATCAAAGGTTTAGCTCTAGTTCTTGTTGAGATTCTAAGACTTCCAGATACTAGATGGTAAATATAAGTACATAAGTATAAGGTACAATGTAATGTATGTATAGAGATTTTCTACTTATGTAGGATCTATAATTATGAATTGTTTCGACAATTTATGCTGCTGAGTTAAGTAAAAAAATCTCAAATAATGACACAAATTTTAATCGGTTGCTACTCATTATTCAATGCATATGATTTTCAACTTTATATATAAATCTATTATTTAACTGTTTGGGAAATCCTTGTATAAAACTGAAATCTGTCTGAACATCATTTTCACACATTCTTTATTTTAAAAACTGCTGCGACAGCATGTCTTTTATTCTGACAGTAATACAAGTGTTTAAGGTTGTGCACGTGTTTGCATTCTTACCGTAACCCTGTCCTTGGCTGCTGTATCCTGGCTGTGATTGGTACTGCTGTTGGTTGAATGGCTGCTGCTGACCTGAGCTCTGCTGATATTGTGACTGCTGTTGGCTATACTGAGGGTTCCCTACAACACCAACACAAATATATCTGCAACATTCATCTGAAGTGTCACAATATGTGTCACATTATGTTTTTCTACCCACCGCCTTCATAATAGTGTTGTGATGAGTCTTCAAATGATCTCTCATAACTCTGCTCGCCATAAGAAGGCTGCTGATATGAGTACTCACTGTGACCTACAGGGGTAAAATATATATTTTTTTAATTATTATTTGGTTGCACATAAGTAACACTAGCTTGTCCTGATTCAGTCAACAAGAATTGGGCTTGAGTTCAATATGATCAGCCAATTGCAAATTGCATCATATATCAATGCAGTAGTTCACCTATTTGGCTTCTGGTTTTAATTATGTGATAGTAGCCTAACAAGTTATAGCTTGCAGGGAGACTTGGGTAAAGTTTTTATTTACGAAATACGTGACCTAATTTGCTACCAAACTCATACAAGCCAGACTAGTTAAGGTGTAAATAGCCAATGAGAATGGAACTAGCAAAAGTACGGCTGGAGTGGTAATCTAGCTAATATAACTGCAATTGTGTATCTGGGTAGATTAGTGAAATAATTTTATATTGGTTTTATTTATGGTAAACACTTAGTTGAGCAAAGAAGTGAAAAGAAGATGCTTGCATTTGGCCGATTAAAATTGAGAGCTGTAAGCAAATACTATAATGTACCAATGACCATCATAGCGGGTTGGACAGTTATCATTTTCGTATACAGTATATCGTTCGAGCACTAATTCAGTTCCCAATACTGAAAGACAAAGGACATCTCCATATCTAATTCCATACAAAATAAAAACAAAAAGGTACCAGATCTGAAATTTCAGCACACCAAAGGCGCACACAATTAAAGAAGAAACCTGTTCTGAGACTTAGCTTAAAAATCGATAATTTAAAAAAATACAAAATACATACAAAATCAGAAAAACATGTTTGATCTTGGAATGAACTGCAAATAAGTTTGAAAATGTGAAAAAAAAAATAGGGAAGATAAAATGTAAACGAGGCAGAAGTAGAAGGTGTGGTAGATGTTTTAGGGAGGTGGATAAGCATGTAATCGCTTGTATGAGTGTGTGTGAGGGTCCATGTGATTACCATCAGGGTAATATTGCTGGTTTATAGGCTCGCTGGAGCTCGGAGTGTGTCCGTACTGCTCTCCGTAGAACTCCTCCTGACCCATGTACTGCGATCCTGAAACACAGGGCGACACCACGGTTGGTTAATCAGATCTGATCTGATCAAATGCCCCAAGTCCTCCACTGCAGAAGAAGCAGAGGGGTGAATAAGTGTCTTCAAGGGCATAAAAGTGGATCTAGAGAGAATATACTATGGTGGGCTCATATTGAGGGAGTCTGTGTTGTTTGGGATGCCTTCCATGTCTTTCCTGAGAGATAGAATTGAATTACTGGCTATATTTGTGAGAATGAATAGATTATTGACTATAATGCGCTTGTATGAAAAGCTTAGCATGTAATAATCTCATTATGAGGGAGGAATTAATGTAAAGATGAACAGATCAGCTTATACGCAGCACGAAATGTTGCAAAAATATTCCCTAATCTGGAACAGAGTAAAAAAAATATAAAGTCTAAATTAAAGAAGAAAAATGGCATAAAAATGGAATTAGCAAAGTACGTATGTGCAAGAAAAGAGATGCAAATGAAATTCCAGCAGTGCTGAAAAAGGGAAAAAGGTTGTTTTAGTACTGGTGTGCAGAAACTCCAGATATTACTATTTCCTTTAAAATCTTCAGAAACACTTAATTAAGAAAAACCTTATTAGAAATCCAAGCGCAACAAATCAAACCAAACGATCAAGCACACCAAAGAAATGACAATGGCTCCACCATTCTCATCCACCTCCATTCTCATCCACCTCCCAAATCTCACAGAAGATTTCAGATCACATGCCTTTCTGACTTCCTGGATGGAGTCCCATCATCTGAAACTAAATCGTAACAAAGCAGAACTGATCTATAGTGGGGTCCAAAAGTATGAGACATTGAAAATCTGGGATTTTTTTTTTTTTTTCATTTAAATCTGAATTCAAGATTCTGCACTATTTTTATGTAAATGTAGGCAAATTTGTGATATTGCACGTTAACACCTTTGTACAGTAGGTCCGATTTTCCTTGAAGCTTATCTCTTTGAAACACATGTTCAGATGACATGCTGATGGATTCGATTTAAAAGGGGGATGTACGAAATACTAAGAAATTCTGAAATTCGTATAAATATTTCTAAGCTTCTAATTTTCACCCAAGTTGCTGCTGATAATATAATCTATAATGAAAAATATTGTATTAAATTAGAAAAGAATTCAAAATAGAAGCATTTTTGGTCTCAGACTTTGTGCCAACTGGCTAAGCACTCCCCTGTGCTTCTCTGCTCACATTGCATCAACCAACTGATGCTTGAGATTTCTTCACTAGAAGAATACAAAATTCCTTGACTATAGAAACAGCTTAAATTTGCATACGAGCTCTAGTCATTTCCAGGCTGCAACTGTTACCCTTTATATGCTATATCAGAATGTCCTGGCATGTCCTTCCCTGAGCTCTATCCAGGCATGTAGGGCTAGATCTCGGTTTTGTAGCGTCCAGGCTCCTCACTGCTGGAATGAGCCTCTACCAGCTCAATTCCAGTGGGCCTCATTTATTATCTTTGAACGAAGTGTGTAAATGTTTATTAGGTCCAACCAAACTCAAAGTTCCTTCTGGATTCCCAAAAGGTAATGATGATTTTCTATGAACTCACATGCGTAGTTTGACAAATGCCAATCACCCATAAATTACCAAGACCATAAAACTACATAAAAGGCAAAGTTCACAGAAAGCTGAAAACGACAAACCGACAACTAACAGATGAAAGAGTGCCACATAAGCAAGACATGCGCATGCATCTTCGAGTAATGCAGCTCAGCCACTGCAGCGCGTCAGCCAACTTAGACACTCACTGTCCAATTCTAATTTTATAGTGTGCCATTACTTTTGTCCTAACTGAATGGCTATTTTTTTTTTTTGTCTTAATTAATGGACTTGTGTTGTATTGCGTTCTTTCAACTGATATGAAACAACTGAGTTTCACAACATTTTCATTAATTTGTGTGATATTGAAGTGATTTTATCTTGACAGCATAATTCAAATATAACATTAACTCACAACAATTGTATGATTTGAATCCAATTGATCAAGGTTTATTGAATTAGGAAGTCTCCTTATACATAAATTTATACAAACTCAGGGGCTCTTTTAGGATACTAAATTTTTTTCCAAACAAACTAGATTTTCAAGAATACCACATTTCTTGGATAAATGCTCTTGTGGAAGAATTTCCAAATAAATCTGTTTGTATGTAGCTTGATAAATGAGGTCCGGTGTCTACATTATTTTCCATGTAGGCCTTGAAACCTTTTGAGACATTAACTAGGACAACAGTTCTATGTATCACTTTGTATTAGAATTATTGTTTATGCAGTTACTTTCTGATTACTGACTAGATCTGTCATATGTTTGTGAACCAGAATTAGTCTTTAGGTCTTTCAGGTTATGAATCCTAACAGACTGTCCAAACACTTGTATATTGCCCCTTAAGTTCAGGATAACAGCATTAGCCAAATGGCTAAATGAAAATGTGAATGTCTCTCTCATGCGTCAACCATCACACTGCATTCATGCAATCGGAAGTGAAACTAAACGCTTCACCTACCCAAACCAAACCCCCCAGGACATACAGGAATTACACCAGACTTACCTTGCTGAGCAGGACGATAGCTTCCGATTGGCCTTTGTGATACCATACTGTTGCCTTGATTACTCTGTCCCATCATGCCCATGGTCTGCTGCCCCTGATAGTGCTGACCTCCAGAAGAGGAGTAATGGGGTCCTGAACCTTGCTGATGCATCATAGAGACTGAGGAAAATCACACATTACTGTAACACTAATTATAGCTAAATAAAATCTGAAGTCAAAAAACGTCATGGAGGTCAAGGAGAAGCATCAGAAACAGCCAGAGAAAACTGAAAAACTAGTAGGGAAGGACTTGTAAGGGGAAATTCGTAGGGAGAAATTAAATGTGAAATAAATAGCAGAAGCCAAGCTAGGGTAAGCGCTTGCATGGAGAGAAAATGTTGATTAAACTCGTTAGAGAGGAGTCAAATGTTGGAGGGATTGTTAAAGGAGGAGGGGAAATAATCACCGTGATGAACTGAATGTGTTTGTCTTTGGCTGTCTTCTGCCTCTTATTCAAGCACAGGAACTTTGGAATCCTAATACAACAATATGAAATATGTATTTTGGACACCCTGGTATATTAAACATCAAGCAAAAATGGAAACAAAAAAAGCCACAATATAGAAATGTAAAAAAAAACCTCTCAAACAGCAGCTCAACTTAGACCCACCTAAGACCTGTCCTAATGGATGCAGCCTAATGTTCTAAAGCAAATGCTTGATTGACATTCCTCTGTCAGTGACTGCCAGCCTGCTACGCCACACACACGAAACTAAACACAATGGCACAAACATCGAAAATCAAAATTGTTCAACAGTGCATGTATTAACTGTCCCAATTATAGAGTTAGCAAGGTGGCAGAGTTAGCTATGTGTAGTAGGTTTTGCTCACTGGTTTATTTGTGCCCTTTTTTTTCAGCTTTTGCTTGCTAGTTTACTTTCATCTGATAATTTAGCTTTCATTTTTTTTCATTCACTTGCTAAGTTAGCTTTTGCTTGCTAGATTAGCTAGACTTTCTGTTCATGTGTGAACACAGTTTTGATGGGCAACACGTCCATGTAATTAGTGAGAGTAGAGCTTATACAAGATTTACCCAGGATTTGCTGCCTAAGTGTCTTTGACATTACAGAAATTCTGCCAGACTTAATAAAGATATTGAAATGGCAAGGGTTATTCACAATTTGTACTACCCACAAAACCAACATTTTTTTAAGATTGAAGTTTCCCTGGAGTTATTGTAGTCTTCTAGCTAATTCACTAATAAATGGTTAGTGTATGAGATTACATAGTAACTAAGTAAGGAATAAAACACGTCGGAGTGTGCTATTTTAGAAAAATAATCAATGACGAGGTCGTATGATTAAGTATATTTAGGCCTAGTTAATAACTGATATGCGATTTCACGCAGAAGCAGCGGCAACATGAGTGACATTGTTCACACACTCGCTTGCATATCTTCTGAACATCTGGGGGTATAAAAGCAACATCGACTAGACGGCACGTCACAACCAAAACATCCCTGTCCATCAGGTTTCCAATCTGAACTGAAAATTTTAGAGTTTCCACACACAGTGATGGTGGCGAGCTCTGTCTTTCTTTGAATCATTATACTGTCATCATGATTATTGTTATGAGCTCTGACTTTACATTCAAAAGTATTTACAAATCTAGAAAATTCCAAAGACAGACCTCTCAGTAGGTTTTTTAAAATTCAAGCACTAACAGTAATAGGAAAATCAGTCAGTGTTAGTACTGAATAACTGTCTAGAACAGTACACAACTAGCGTTAATACACAATGCCAGTTTGTTTAGTTAGTTGTGGACACAGTGTCACACTGTGCTATACTGCCCCCTACCATTTACACTGGTATTGCGCCAAGCGGACACTTTCTAATTTCTTAGGATGTGCACATGCTTCCGATGACCGTATACATACAGCAGCCACCTTGCGTACATGTACATGTAGGTAAAAGCAAGTATAATCCAGGCTTTACTATTACTTTTCTACCCCGAAGATGATTATTTTCAGCACATGCCAAAGTGTTTTATTTCTCCCTCCTCATTTTACTCGTTTATAGTTACACCTAATGTTATGAAACATCCCTGAGACAAGTTAGTTCCTTTTAGCACTTATGTCATAGCAGCTATAAACAGTCGTTCCCTCACTAGCCTCTCTTTTTTTCTTTCCTGAACTTAATATGAAAAAAAATGCAACTTGTCATATTCCCGAGAAACCATAAAGTATAAACTCCTCTGTCCTGAAGACATTCCTGTGTCAGAAATTACCTCTGACTGTGATAAAAACCCTGACACTAGGGACTCTAGTTTCTCAGTGTTAATTGGTCCATGGTACATTGGTCCACACAAGAATCTGATTCTAAAAACAATCTCCATTAATCCCTCTCCTGTCCAGTGAGTGGTGATTGACAGGGCGAGCGCTCTCTGGGCTCACCTTGGTTGTTCTGTATGTTGAGGTTGGTGCGGGAGGGCGGGTACAGTGCTGTGCCCTGTGACGATGAGGATGAGGGAACTGAGTGAGTGAAGCTTGACCCGGAGCCCATGGACGAGGTGGAAGGGCCGGACTGCTGCAGCTGCTGCATGGGGGTGTGACTTGGGCCTGATAACACACACTCACAGTCATATGTGCAACCAGGATCAATGGCACGAGATACACACACATTCAGTTCATCAGCAGAAAAGGACAGGAAAAAAAGAAAGACAAGGATTGAGTGGAGGGATTATACAGTGGTAGGGAATCGAAGTGACTGAAGTTGATGAGAAAGTGTGAAGCTTGAAGACGTTCCCTAAATTATTTCATTTAATTTAAGCATGTCACACTTTTCATTTCATATCACCTAGAAGGAAGGAAGGAATGGAAAAAATACAGACAGTCAAAAGGATGTAAGAGAAAGGAAGAATGGAGAGAAGGAGGGAAGGAAAGAAAGTAGGAATGAAGGAAGCAAGGAAGGAAGGAAGGAATGTAGAAAGAAAAATATAATAGAATATAATAGAATTTGAGACATATAGAGAAGAAGGATGGAAGAAATATGGAAAGAAAAAAAAGAAATATGTACTAAATGAGAAACAAAAGTGTATTTTTCCAAATTACACCTATTTTGTATGTACTGATGCTTTGACTTTGTTATTTATTACACTATTATATTATCTATTATTTTATCTATTATATTACCCTAAATAATATTCCATTAAACTTTGGGGATGATTGGAAGGTCATCCATCCCCCTGTCAGTTTTGCTGCTAAACCTTTTTGTTCCGTTTGTTCGGTTTGGGTCAAAAATTGCCAATTTAAACATAGTGCAATACATCTACTAGAACACAACATGAAACTTTATATACTTGAAATAAAAATCATACTTATTGGTGAAGAAGAAAGCATGCACAGCACACACAGAAAGCACTGGCAGTGAGACATTCATGCAGTTAGACAGGAAGTACAGGAAGACAGCCGTGTGCAGGTGTAGAGAGACTCACCGTTACTCATCTGACTCTGTATTAGTGAGGAAGGGGCCATGCTGTCATTAAGATTACTCTGAGAGTGTAGAGATCCTCCTGCACTGCTCCCTCCCATCCCACCTCCACCCATACTCATCCCAGGGTTCGGAGGCTGAGAGAGAGAGAGAGAGAGAGAGAGAGAGAGAGAGAGAGATATTTAAATTCTAGGTTCTCTTAGTTATGTACAGCTAATATGCTCTTTTGAGTAAATATATAAAAGGAATGAAAAAATACAGAAAGAAAAAATGGATTTAAGAGAAAGAGAGACATAACGAAAAGAAAGAAGGAAGGAAGGAAGGAAGGAAGGAATACAGAATGAAAAAAGAAAGTACAAGAGAAAAGAAAGAAAGAAAAAAGAAAGGAAGAAAGAAAGAAAAAAACGAAAGATTACCGCGGGTAAGAGGGACTGCATGTTTTGGTTGGAGTCTGCGATCGTGGCCAAGTAAACCAGGTTTCTGTGTAAAATCTGCTGATACCTAAACACAAAATTATAATGGAATAATAATAATAATAATAATGATACCAACATAACTTACAACATACAGCTGAATTTGATGATTATCAGATCAGTTGCCAACCAGGAAGTACACTAGGTTACGTTCACTAGGTTAGCTACTCAGATTATAAGAGACTGTTCAAGTGATCAAGTTATCTGGAAGGGACGAGTAACATCATTCGTGTGGCTTTAATTCACCTTGACCTAAGTTTAGCCCCGCCCACTATTGAAAGGTAGTATTGAAAGGTTCAGATTACGTTAATGTGGACGATGTTATTCAGATGCCGTACTGTTGACTGTGGCAGCATTTAGAAAGAAGTCATGCATTTTAGTTTCATGGGAATTTAATTGGGGGCAGTTAGGATATGAAGGTTGTATTCATGACCATAAGGTTGTGACAAATCCTGTGATAGCCAGAGAGTCACCCTCAACTGCTTTGTGCATAAAGTTTTAAATAAATACACTCCATGCACATTTATTAGGCAAGCCAGTATCATGATCTGATCATTATTTTTATTATTGACCATATAAACCTGAATGCTAACAGGATATAATTATTTTCAGGTGAAGTTTAATTGTTTAATGAGGGAGGGTGTGGCTTAAAGTGATTAACACCCTATATAAGGTGTGCAAAAGAGATTCAACTGAGACTGAAAAGTCAAAAATTGTAAAATGACTATCAGAGGGATGCAGCACAAAACGTGAAGTTACTAGGAAGGAACCGGTTAGCCTCCAGTGCCACCATATTTCAGAACTGCAACCTTCCAGGAGTGTCCAGATGTACTTGGTGTCAAGTGCTCAGAGACATGGCTGAGATAAGGAAGGCTGAAACATGACCAACACTGAATAAGACTCACAAGCTGAAGCATCACGATGAAGAAAGGGCCAAGAAACACCTGAAAAGTGTTTTCTCAAAGGTTTCATGGACAGATGAAATGAGAATGAGACGGACCAGATGGGTGGGCCTGTGGGTGGATCACTAATGGGCACAGAGTACCAGTTCGAGCGAGGCACCAGCATGGTGGAGGAGGGGTACTGCTGTGGGCTGGTATCATTAATGATGTTGGACTGAAAATCACCTCCCAAACCTACTGCCAGTTACGTTCTTCAAGCAGTGGTACAGGAAGAGGTCAGCAACACTCAGCAAGGCCATGATCTTTATGCAGGACAATGCTCCATCGCATACATCAAGGTACACCACTGCTTGGCTAGCCATCAAAGGCATCAAAGATGACAGAATGATGACTTGGCCCCCTTCCTCACCTGACTTGAATCCTACTGAGAACTACTTGGCCATTCTCAAGCGTGAGATTTACAGTGAGGGAAGACAATTCACCTCTTTGCACAGCATTTGGGAGGCTGTGGTGGTGGTGTCAGCTATAATTGATCGTGAACAGATCAAGAAACTGACAGATTCATTGGATGGAAGGCTCATGGCAGGTATTGAAAAGAAGGGTGGCTATATTCATCACCGAATTCATCTGCAAAATTGTTTTTGTTAATTGTTATGTTATTTTATTTTTGTTATTTGTTAAATAATACTTTAAGACTGAAGAATAAACAAGAAAATGAAAAAAATATTTGAGATTTAGTTGCCTATTAATTGTGCTAATAATTTCCCCTGAGAATTTCCCCTATTTTGATGTGAAATAAACATTTAGGATCAACTGAGACCATTGTATTTGTTCACCAATAGAATTAAGCTGAGAAATACCATTTGCCTAATAACTGTGCATGCACTGTAAAGCTAATACTTACTGTGTGCACTCTGCAGTCTTTCCTTTGCTTTGGTAGTCCATAATGCACTGAATCAGATAGTGATTTTCATCCAGCATCTTGTGGGAAAGAGAAAAACACACACAATGGCTGATTTTAGACTGATATATTTCATCTAAATCTCTCACTACATAGAAAAAAAGGGAGTAATTTATAGCATTAAGCAAATTACTGTTCAAATTATAGGAGCTGTTTGGCAAAAAAAAAAAAACCCCAAATGTGATCTAATAGGCAGAACATGTTTGAGGCTGTGTCTTTAGTTTTTTTTTTTTTTTTGTGGAGCTACGAGGCTAATGTAGCTAGATAGACGTCTGTCTCACCCAAAAGCTTTTCTGCAATTCTTTACCTCAAACAACATGCACTACTTCAGGGATGTCACAGACTTGTTTATGTGGATTAAAATTAAAATGATTTAAAAAAAATAAAATAAAAAAAATGAGGAGCTCCTATGTAAAATGTCCGAAGGTTGGCAGGTCTCATTAAAAAAATAAAAGGTTCCAGTGTTATTTAAACAAACAAACATGAATTAAACTTCACAGTGTGTCAGAACGCTGCAATGTTATTTCAGCAGGCAATGATCTTTTTTTTTTTTTTCCCGCAGTTTGGTACCAATCTGTCCACTGAGCCCCACCCACAAATGTCTGAAAAGCCAGACATGGTAACGTTAATATACTTCCACTTTGAACTTATGTTTGTAAATAAGTACCCTCCTCACATCCTTATTTAAATATGTTCTTTATAAATGAGATCATGTTGCTTCAGTAAGGAATAAAACACTTAGTTTCATACTGTTAAATAATCAACAGTAGAGTGGTGTAATGAGGTTACAACCCTGAAGTGAATTATCTTCCTATAACAGCACATCCAGAAGTGTTTTATTCCTCTTATACCACAGCAATTTCAAACACTTACAGTATGTAATTAGACAGTTAATAAGACATCAAACCCCTGCAACTTTAACGTAAACATTATGCAGTGTAAACCCCTCTGTCCTTACTGACTGTTATCAAGTGCTAACACTGGAGACCCCTTCCATAAATGTGAAATACACATCTTCTTAAGACATCTTCTTCTTATTATATATATATATATATATATATATATATATATATATATATTGTTGGACATGGAGCTGCCAGGCAGGAGGTGAAGAGGAAGGCCAAAGAGGAGGTATATGGAGGTAATAAATGAGGATATGAAGCTAGTGGGTGCAAGTGTTGAGGATGCAGAAGATAGCGATAGGTGGAGAGTGATGATTCGCTGTGGCGACCCCTGAAGGGAAAAGCCGAAAGAAGAAGAAGAAGAAGATATATCTAATATATCTATAATCTAATAATAAAATAAAATAATCTGTAACAGCACTGAGGTTTAATGATTTGGATAAAACGATAAAATGTGTATGATTATGCATTTTCAGGAAAATAGACTTTTTTTCTTTACTTTATTGGTCATTATGCTCATGAGTCCAGTGTTAAACTAAAGACTCCAAACATGTCCTGGCTAACTGACTACTGTACATTGTGACTACATCATTATGTACATTTCACTTTTGCTTGAAGGTTTACTTCGAGCAAAAGCACTTTAAAAGTGCATCACTATGGCCTTATGTCACCTTTTCTACTGGAAATAATCAGGAGGAAAAAACCAGGTAATGCATTTGAAGACAAACAGCATGTCCTCCATTAAAGTGACAATGAAATGACAGCAGCGCATCCATCACCTTCCAGTGCAAACAAAGGTGTGGAGAGAGGCTAACACTTTGTGTGTGTGTGTGTGTGTGTGTGTGTGTGTGTGTGTGTATTCACCAACTCCAAGGCTTTATCCTTTAATATATGGGCATTACTATTATATAATTATAAAGCAATTAATTAAATATCTATTAATAATCAGTGACAAAGGCATAATCCTCATTCCAGTATTTATACTATAATGTATAATAAACATCTAAACAATTTTATTGTTATTACTACATGGTTATATAAAAGCAAAATCAGATGATACAAAAGCAATCGTGAAAGATATCTGAATTAGGTTTGAAAATTATGTTTAGGTTTATAAGCATAAGGTGTAAACCCAGATCCTTGCTTTTGTTTAGATCAGTGTGGACCAGTTGCCATTCACTTCTCCACTTTCACACCAATAATCACCAATAAACATAAAACATCTTTAAAAAAAAAAAAAAAAAACGCGTTTCATCGCCCAAAAACAGCTCATTTACCTTCTGTATCGTCTGCTGGGTCACTTCACCTTTTCCTCTCGGCCTTGTTGATGAAAATGTGACTGACATATTTTTAATCGCAGGGAAAAAAAAATCTGAATATGAGAATGCTTTTATTCAAATATTTATTCTCTGGCTTTCAAGCGCCTGTCACATAGACAGGTCGGTAGGAATTATGATTAAGAAAATAGGGGTGTGTGTACTCGAAAATGTCTCTTTATCACAAAAAATGACCTCTTCTGGAAAAACAGAAAAAACTCTGAATATAAACTACTATAAATAAAAATAGGCAGAACGGTACTGACGGTGTCGGAGATGGAGATGCTGAAACCGCCCCGTGGTCTACATGGAGGAAACACCCGCTCTTGGTACGCTCCACCCAGCTCCCAGCCGACCGCTTCTCTCCCTACGCTTCCACTACAGCTCATTCACTAACGTCACTACGCACGGTTCGGTACGTAACACGCCTTGTGCGCTGCAGCACCACGTAAACAATGGCAGCTCGTGTTTTCTCCCAGAGAGAGCTCAGGCGTAGCCACGCCCACGGCGAGTCTGCTCCGCTATGATTGGTCAGTGGTGGTCCGCGCCCTCTTGAAGGTTCTGAGGCTAATAATAATAAAAATAATAATAATAATAAATTATTTTTAAAAATGACTTTTTTATTAAAATATATTAATCCGGTCTAGGTAAATAAGTTCAAAAAGATTGATAAGACGCTATAATAATTAAACAAATTAAAGTTTAAATAATAATAATAATAATAATAATAATAATAATAATAATAATAATAATAATAATAATTATTATTATTATTATTATTGTTATTTATTTATTTATTTATTTATTTATAAGCGTCTTTCATGGTACCCATGGATACTGTACACTGTACACTGTACAGAAAAAAAATGCAAAAAAAATCATACGGTCATAGAAATAAGTTGAACATATATATATATATATATATATATTTGCATTCCGAATATAAAAATAATAAACTATGACATAACTTAACAGACTAAACAATTATATATATATATATATATATATATATATATATATATATATATATATTTATAAAGATATAATAGCTGTGATTATTATTGTTGTTGTTGTTGTTGTTGTTAGCCTGCGGATTTATTTGTTTATTGATTGATTTGATCTCTCATACAACAAGCATGCCTATTCCAGGGAAATAAGAAATAAACGAGGGAAAGAGGGGGAAAGCATTTCAGCGCTTCAGCTGTGAAAGTGATTCCTTGTTCTCTTGTTTTGAGGCCTCGTTGTTTCTTACATCCAAATGCGGCGAAATAATCAGTTTCAAAGGAAGTTTTATCTGAAGTTAAAAGTTGACGCCTTCAAGATGACGACACAGATGACGCTCTGTCTTAGCCCAATAAGAAGGCTCCTTTGGCAGCCAGTGACCAATCACAGCAGCTTTTCAAGTGCAATTACGCCTCCGAGTCGCAAGGAGGCGCTGTGGAATGTATTCTAGGCTTCAATGAGGCTAGTTTCACTTTTACTTTTAAAAGGAGACGCGCAAAGCAGCGGCAAACTGGTGTAAATAAATCAAGACAAGGTTTAGACCTGTGTATAAAGAAAGAATGAGCTACGACAGGGCCATTACTGTGTTTTCTCCAGACGGACACCTGTTTCAGGTGGAATATGCTCAGGAGGCGGTGAAGAAGGGTTCAACTGCAGTGAGTACAGCACACAATGAGACAAAACCACGCACAAAGCAGAGAAATTAGCCTCAATTTCCAGAGCTAATGGCAAAATCATGAGTACTATAACGCGAGGCTCTCCACAGTGTCTGTAAGGTCTTAATCAGGGCTTTGGAGCTTATAGTCAGTAGGCTAAACTGTGCAGAAATCTTTTTATCATGTATTTTTGTCAAGTCATCTTCGATTCAGTGTGTTGTTTAGATAAAGATCAGCGTTAGAACAGACTACACTGACATGACATGTGCCTCTGCCAGCTCTCATACATCAGAACTAAAACTATTAATTAATTAATGAGCCTTTGGGAAAAAAATGGAAACTATTCAAAATAAAGGGAGCAGAAATAGAGTGATGCCATAGAAGAACTGTTTTGGTTCCCTAAAGCTGTGGGTTTTAAAGTGCAGTCTGTGATCTATCTATCTATCTATCTATCTATCTATCTATCTATCTATCACATTATAAATCAGCACTAGCAAATTTGTTATAGTTACCTACCACGTACATTGAATGAGTTTAGATTATGGATAGGCATAAATATAAACCAAAAATACTTATTTCATGATACATATAATGAAAATGCATATAATAGTTTCCAGGAACTGTTACACACTTTAAAAGTAGCAGAATAGAAGGAGAATAAGACAATAAAGTGAAACAGCCTATATTAAAAAAAACAAAAAAAAAAAAAAAAACCTGAATCCAACTGAAGTTTTAATTGTAAATGAGTAAAAGCACTTTTAATATGATACAAATTGTATTTCTAAGGCAACTGATTTTAATTTAATGTCCATAAACCTATGCTATCATGAATATCACAAATTATTATTATTACTGATTGTTTAATTTGCTTTATTAATTTATTAACAGCATTCTGGTCAGTGTTGTGGTATAACTATAACTAGTTAGTGTGGGTTGAATTAAACTACTTTCTGAGATTAAATTGGTGAAAAAATTAAAGCAGCTAAATTACACACTGTAGAGCCCAAGTAAAAGCATGAATTGTCTTCTTTTTTCATTTTATATCTATATTTAGGGTATTGTAGAACTTTAATATGACACCAAGGGACAAATTTGTAAGAATTTCATTGTACAGTGCCCCCTGCCTCTATGTGCATATGATTATTAAGACCTTGAACTTGCAGGTGGGGGTGAGAGGCAAAAACATTGTTGTGCTCGGGGTCGAGAAGAAATCAGCAGCCATGCTTCAGGATGACAGGACAGTGCGAAAAATCTGCGCTCTGGATGACAACGTCTTCATGGCATTTGCCGGTAAGCAAACCTTATGTCATAATTTAAATATTTTCTATTTTGACATGTCTGTAGATTTTAATAGCACTTCCAAATAGATACTAATTGATGTTAACATAATATGCCATTTAAATATTAGCTGAATGCCAGCTCGATGTCACATGACATACATTTGTGCATTACTAGTGCTAAAATGATGTCCAGAAAATACAACAGTCATTTAAACAATCAGTTATTATCCATCTTTCTTTTATATCTATCAAATTAAATGGTCAAGTCGTCTATTGGCTACAATAAAATAGCAAAGTATATAAGAACCTAAGCCACATAAATGAAACTAAAATATTGAAAAGAAAAAAAAAAAACACAAACACAAAAGTGGGCAACAAAGTTTATGCAAAAATGCTTGTCTGGCATGGAAAATGAGTGAAATCTAAATCTGTAATAAATTTCTTCTAAGAAAAAAAATTCTTAAAAATGTTTTGTTTAAATTAGCCCATACTGTATGTGTATATTTTAAGTAACTCATATATACCCTACACATTTTCCCTGGTTCCTCTGATCTACAGGCCTGACCGCAGACGCGAGGATTGTGATCAACAGAGCTCGAGTGGAGTGTCAAAGCCACAGACTGACTGTAGAGGATCCCGTCACTGTGGAGTACATCACCCGCTACATCTCCAACATGAAACAGGTAACACCTCTGCCTTTACACATTCAATTCGGTTTTATTTGTATAGCACTTTTAACAATGGACATTGTCACAAAGCAGCTTTACAGAAATACACGTAAATCATGCAACACTACTGCAGTGATTTCACTTAATATACGCATGTATTTTGTGCAGCGTTACACGCAGAGTAACGGACGAAGGCCTTTTGGGATTTCCTCCCTCATCGTGGGCTTCGATTTTGATGGTACGCCCAATCTGTATCAGACTGACCCTTCTGGAACGTACCATGCCTGGAAGGTAGGGATGTTGACTTCTATTTCAGTGATCTACACTGCTAACACTGTTGCAGAAAAAAAATTACATTGAGAAAAAAATGCCTATTTTTTATAAATAGGTGTAAGTCAGAGAAAGTTTTTTTTTTTCTACACTATGTTCTGATAAGCTATTGAAGCCTCAGTAAGTATGCTTAACAAGTCCACTTTAAGCAGTATTGTGACATTTTCCCCTCACTGAATAACTTCCACTCAAGGAGTAAAACATTTGGGGGAGTGCTGTTATAGGAAAGTAATCAATCACTGGGTGGTGTCATGAAGTGGAGTTACTGTTGGAGTTGCTCATTTTCCAACAGCAGCACATCCTGACGTTTTTATCCCTCATATTACAGCAAATTGCAAACAGTTACAATATTTTTTTAATAACATACTTTATCCATTTATAGCTACATTTTAGGTGGTGGAATGAATGCAGAACAAGTTCTTATGACTTATGTTATAGCAGCTACATTCATTCAAACGGTCATTCCCTCACCAGCCTTTGTTTTTCACCCCCCCCCCCCTCACACCCACTGTTAATAAGCAGGAAAAAAAAAAAAAAGCAGCTTGTCATGTTAGAGAAACTAAAAACTGTAAACTGCTCCGTCCTGAAGAGATCAGAAAACTTAAAACAGCTTTACCTTTGACTTACAATGCAGCGACACTGGAGACTCCTTTCAAAAATACTAAAACATCTTACAGAAAACTTCATAATTACACGACCTGTGGAGCATCCACAATACAGGTCCCTGTGAATTCTGTTACTATACTAATGATAACACAGTGAGTGCATTAATGTTAACATAGATAGATAGATATATAGGCTTTTATTGTCATTGTAACATGCCACATGTACAACGAAATTAAAGTGTCGATCAGTTAAAGTGCGCAGTCATACATACATTCAACTTTCAAACCATATAAAAGAAAATACTAAGTAGCATAAAAAGATCAGAAATACTATACTAAAATAAGTTAAAACAAGTTAAAAAACTACCTAACCCACCCTTACACATACTTTCCCACCTATTGCACATTCCCATGTAAGCAGCGTTTTATTGAGTGTAGTTATGGTTGTTGAGTGTACTTATGGTTTAGGGTAAAAACAATTTTTCAGTCTGTCCTTGCTCTGATTGTTCTGTATCGCCGTCCTGACGGTAACAGTTCAAACAGAGTGGCCGGGGTGTGATGTGTCCTTGAGGATGTATTTGCCCTTCTTGAGACAGTGGGAACTGTGTAGTTCTTCCAGTGTTGAGAGAGGGCAGCCGACGATTTTCTGGGCCGAGTTTATGACCCTCTGGAGCGCTTTTTTCTGAGCTGCTGTGCAGCTGGTGAACCATACGCCGATGCAGTAGGTCGGGATGCTCTCTATGCAGCACTGGTAGGAGGACAGCAGGAGTCTCTGAGTGATGTTATTCTTCCTCAGCACCCTGAGGAAGTAGAGTCTCTGCTGGGCCTTTTTCAGCAGTTCAGAGGTGTGTGTGTTCCAGGTTAGGCCTTCCTCTAACTGAACTCCCAGGAACCTGAAGTCAGCTACCCTCTCTACACAGTCCCCACTGATGGAAAGTGGAGATATGTCCATTTTCTTCCAGGCAATTTGCAGCTGCGGTATTGCCAGAGCTGTGGCTAAATTCTCAAACAGAATTGAGAATTCAGCAACATTGCGGTATAGTGTTATGTTGTCCACCTCAAATATGGCAGTAGTTTTGGGCTGGACAGTTATCACACCTTAGTTGTATGAGCTGCCTCCAAACATGTCTAAAACTTTTGAGAGAGAGTATTTTTGACCTTCACTGCAATATGAAATGATCCATCGTGTGCAGGCAAATGCCATCGGGAGATCAGCAAAAACGGTTCGTGAATTCCTGGAGAAGAACTACAAAGACGAAGACATGGAGTCAGACGAATTAGTACTACAACTGGCCGTCAGAGCTCTTCTTGAGGTACTGAAACTATTTATAGAATCTCAAACATGGCAGACAAGAGTTTTAGATTAAGGAAAAATATTTTAGCAATGCAGTCATTTGAATAAGTAGTAATGGAGTATTGTGGTATCGGTTGACCATGCTAAAGTTAAATAATTAAACATCTGAACTCATCATCTTCAGGTGGTGCAAAGTGGTGGAAAAAATATTGAACTGGCCACAATGAAGCGCGGTGAAACCATGAAGGTCTGTTACAAGCAGCTACAAACAAATCCTCCCATCACACGATCATTTTTCTAACGTTACATTTCTGTGCTGTAGATTTTGGACCCTGAAGAGGTGGAGAAGATCGTATCTGCACTGGAGAAAGAAAAGGAGGAAGCAGAGAAGAAAAAGAAAGCCGCAACATCCTAAACGAGCTGGGATCCAGCAGCAAACAAACTTTAGGCAACAATGAATTAAATGCACAAAAGGGCCAGGTTTATCAGCCATTTTCCATTTTATTAACAATGGTTCTCTTTTTTTGTACAAAGTCCCCAGTTAATTCATATGCAAAAACAAACAAAAAAATAAATAAAGGAAACAAAAAGCCTCTTAAATCAATGTTTGGGGAACAAATGCCAAAGGCTGACATTGATAATCAACTCTACATTCTGCAATTCCAATATCATTTCCATCATAAAGCATAAATAAAAGTGCTTTACTTAGAATCAAATGTTGGCAGATCAAGTTAATGTGCATTTCAGTTTGTGCAAACAGTACATTTTTTTTTTTTTTTATAAACACATTCACTAGTGATAAAGCAGCAACAGCAACAAAAACAAAACAAAGCCTTTGGACAAGCAAATAAAAATCTGTTTTCATTTAATAACAGTTAAAGTGCAGGACCATAACTGAAATTATGAAATTATTATAAAGAAAAAAAGGGAGGAGAAATTGTATTTACAAAGCCACTTGGTGGCTACTTGAAATCTACATCTGCAAAAGAGCAAAGAAAAACAAGTTACATAATACGTAAGGAACAGAACATTCCATGTCATTCTGCTACAGGAAAGTAATCAAAGATAGGGAGTGGTGATGTAACCTACCACCAATTTTCCTAAAATGGAACATTTATTCCTCTTACCACAGCAATTACGCCAATGTTTAGAATTAATTTATTAAAGAACAGCATTTAATACTATTCCACTTGCAGATTTCATTTAAAGTTGTGACATCATAGCAGCTATAAACAGATGTTTACATCGCCAGCCCTTTTCCCCCTCCTCTCTAGATTAAGACACCCACACACACACCCCACACCCACAGTGAGTTACAAAATTCAAACAGACATTAAATGTTGGTTGAAGTAAATGCCAGACACCAAACATGCCTTCGGAGATGAAATATTTGGGGTCTGCTTGCAACTTTCTCACCTTTAAGGTAATACCACACTATACATGTGAGCTTTATGCGGGGGGTTTATAATAAAAGGCGCTTTATTTAGGATAAACAGGAAATTCAGGAGGAGGTTAAACTACCCCGTTAATCAATGGCTGTATTGCTTTTACTTACCCATCATCACACTCTACCGCTCCCAACGGCTGGTTGAGCAGAGACACGCTGATTCATCCCTCTTCCTCTCCTCCCTCTGAACCCACCACGAAACCCACGGCCTCTCAGGAAGCGACCAGGAACTCCAAACGTCTCCACATTCAGCTTGCGCTCCTCTGCCCATGTTGTACGTCTGAAACAAGTGTTAGCACCAGAATTATTTGAAATTCATGAGAATTGACCACCACAATGCGACACCACATCTATATACAGAAAGGACATTAAAAGTATCATACAACACTATGCAAGGAAGAAAATGAAAGGCCCCCCTCCAGTCTTCCATAACAGTCACATCATTGCAATCATTGTTGACTTGCTGACTATGGGTTCACATCTCCAGGCAAAATGGGATCAAGCAGTTCTCAAACAACTCAACCAAGCTAGACTAATCCGTTTCTCAGGTGTGTTCTTAGAACAAATTGGCCCATTTGGAATGATTAGTGAATCTGGCCTACAAAAAACAGCAAACTGAACACTGCTGTAATTAATATACAGTCCCTCGGAGGACAGGAAAAAAGTGCAACCAGTTTGAAATACCTTGATTTGAGTTCAGAAGAGATGTTGTCAAAGAAGCTTTTGGCCTTGTTGTAGAAACACTTCGGGCCAAACGGCTCCTCGTCCGCTGCTCCCTCACTGTTCTGAGTCTCCACTCCAGAGTCCGATTTCTCTTTCTCCTCTTTATCTGTAGGAAAGTATACCAAAAAAATTAACAGCAGAATAATCAAGATGAAAACCCCTCTAATCAACAGCTGCTTCATTAACCTTTGACTTCAGCGTTGCCTTGAACCTCCTTGATGAGCTCGTCCTTGTTGAACTGCGCATTAGCCGTTTCAAAATCAAAGTCCGACTCAAACTGAAGGGTAGTGGGCTTTGTGTTGGCTACGATAATCTGACCTCGGTTGCGATTCCGGGATCGGCGATTGCCTGCAGGGAAATGGGATACCTAGCAGTCAAAACCAAAAATTTTTTTTTTTTTTTTTTTTAAATAAATGTTTTTAATCCATTAAAAAAAAAAAATTAATAGGCTAAATCAGCAACCAAACCACTTTTATGAAATGCTCAACATGGTTCCATCTAAACAAAGCTTAAAAACTGTTTAATGTTTCAAAAAGTAGTAGTGGAAAGCAATTTTTCAATTTTGTTCTTGGGTTTTGATACAAGCCATGTTACCCTTTTCCCACGTTACATGTACCTTAAACCTCAAGGTTAATAGCCTTTTCATGAGGTTGCGAATTTGGAAAATACCTTGTCTCCTTCTCTGCGGTGGTCGGTTCTCATCATTAGCTTGATTTTGCCCTTGTACATCTCCTTGCTGAGCATCTACCCAAAAAAAAAGACAAACAAAAAAAAAACCCACACACACACACACCCACCCTCAATTACTGATTCCAATATACACAACACAAATCAAACATAACTGGAAGAGACCAACATGAAAATATATGTAAACTTACATAGCCAGAGTGCGAGATCTGCTACTGAACAGCTACTGAGCAAACCCTAGCAGTGATAATACTTCACTTGTACTAGAATCTAAATGTTCACTCACCTGAGTGCGTTTAGTTACAGTATCTGGGAGCACTAAAAACTTTAATTATATGCTTTATAATTTCTCCTTAGCATCTGAAGTATGGAAACTGACCACTGTCTTCCAACATGGAAATTTTGGAAGCGTTTGGGTTAATCATGGACACGTCTCCTCAGAGCCTTATCCTCCGATATCTACCACAGGTGGTAGAAGTATTGTCGTTAAATTTAATTCAAATATAATTTAAAACCAGATTTACAGTGATGTAACAGAAACTCACAGGTACTTAGAAAAAGAATGTTCACTCTAAACAGCTCTATAATTGAAGCCTTAACTGTATGCATCTGTCCATGTTATAATTACTAACTAAATGCTAGAAATAATTGCTTCACACTCTGCCTGCACTGACATGCATGCCTGACATCCCAGCCAGTATAAATTAAAAGGCATGGCAGATAGGTCACAGTGTATGCCTTCTGGAGTAAAATGGGCTCAAAAGGTCAGTGATTATGACCAAAGCTTTCTGGAAGTGGCAGTGCAGTGACGTTCACACCAAACTGAGAATGCATGCGCATCTGATGCAAGAAGGAGCTATATCTTAAATATCTGAAGCAAGTTTTTAATTGCCATCTGCATGCTAATGATGCAGTAACTAGAGAGGAGTTTTATTAATAAAAAAAAAAAAAAAAAAAAAAAAAAAAAGGGGGGGGGGGGGGGGGGGGAGATAAACTCGAGCATTATATCTACCTTCAGATAAAACCTGCTACAAACCCAAGACCGAGATCATTGCTAACAGGAGTTAGTTTTCAGATAGTGTCCCACTGATCCCCCCCCATTTTCTATATTCTGTTTCAAGCCGTGACCTACTACTGTCCCCCCACTCAAAATCTATGGGGATGCAAACTTTTGCACTGGACCATAAAGTTAATTGAACACTGCACACATTCCCTAATACAATAAACAGTATAATGTGGGGTACAACTAGGAGGCTCCGATTGGAAGCAGATAATTTGAACTCCAAGCCCAGTTCTGGATTCTGAAATTCTTCCATGCTGGAAGTCAGTGCTGATTTCAGTGAAGCTCTTACTCCCAGATGTGGCGCGCCTCTCCGCTTGAGGACTTCCTCTGCCTCGCTGCACCCTGCCACTCTCACGGCCCTGCTGCTGTGATGCCAAGCTTTTTTTCAGAGCTGGGTTTTCAGCAGGCACTGTCTGGACAGCCTGCTCGACCATGGGACCTCTTCTCAGAGGGCCATGCAGTCCGGCTCCTGCACACACAGTACGGACAATGCATAATTACAAACTCCTGTGATTAGTACTACCATTGAAATCTGAAGACTGTTAATTTTGCACTAGAGCCACAAAAATATTTTATAATGCAACATGCTCAGCAGAAGTATTTATACCAGACTGCTGTTGAATTTTTGGTCAGAGAGCACCAATTAATTTTCTGTAACATCTGCTCTGACCATAGCACAACTGTAATCCACAGGTTTGTATGCTTGTTCTAATATGATTAGTCAGCAACTTGGATGGCAGATGCACCACATGAATTTTTAAAAAAAGTGTCCAGTTATTGATATGGTGAAGGAGTCTCCAGTGTTGGAGCTTTAATCAGAGGTAAAGCTAATTTTTTTTTTTTTATAAAAACAAAGGCTGTAATTCCTAAACCACTTGAATTAAAGCTGCAAGTCTACACTTCAATCACATCTCGATTGCTTCATCACACATCCTCTGTGGTAGTGTACAGAGGCAAAAATCACAAATTGTTTCAGTGTTCAAATACTTATGGACCTGACTGTATAAATGCAACTACAAACGGATAAAAATGTGTCATTCTTTAAATAAATAAATTGTTAGCTTTGGCAAATTGCTGTTGCATAACAGGAATACAGGAAAATGATGAACTTCAGGAAGCATTGTCTTGGCCACTGATTCCCCCCCATAACAGCATGCCCACAAGTGTTTTATTCCTTAATTATGCACACATTTATATACTTACTCTGTACGACTGGTGTTTTCCTACATACCATGTTGTATTAACTGCACAGTGTCCACTTTGTGGATACAGGAACATCGATCTATATAAAAGTTCTCATTTCCTCACCTAGGCTGAGTGCAGCAGCGTACTGCTGATTGAGCAGAGAGCTGGCGGCGAGTGGGTTATAAGGAGGCATCATGCTCCTGTAGGGACTGTAACCTCCCTGAGGGCCATACGGCAAAGCCGAACTGCCCACAGACGACTGAAAAAGAAGGAAGAGAAGACATTAAGGAAATTAAGCCAAAGTAAACCTCATCTAAACAAAAAAAAAAAAAGGAAAGAAAGGAATAAGTCCTACCTGAACAATTGCAGGATCCTGAGGCAGACCGTGGTGTAGTTTTGGTGGCTCACAGACAGTAATGTCTTTGATGTCACTTCCCCTGAAGATGATGTAATCAAATACCTCATCCCGTGGCGGTACGGGTCGGTCTGTAGGTCGCCCCTCCGTACCAAAGGACCTCACTGACCAGTCAAGCCAGAAGAATTAAAACAGCTACAATGTTTTTACAAAGTCTATTAATAACTTGCTTAAATTATTACATCCGAGGCCTAAAATAGGGCTGCACCCTATCTGAAGTGATATTGCTCCAGTATTGTAATAGTGGTGTGCCTTGTGATTAAGACTCCATTGATGAAGCCTTGACTTTTAAGGGTAACCCAAAATAACACAATCACCGGATCAGGTAATGCAATTCAGGCCAACACTCATAGAATCAAATCTTTTATAAAAAAAAAAAAAAAAAAAATCAGATCAGTTAAATTGCATGAAAATCCAGATTTTATCCTTTCAGGAAGATTAGACCCAAAAAAAATAACATAGCCCTTTATTTTTAAATCAGGAAAAGTAATTTTAGCAAATTAGCAAAGATTAGTCAGCCTGTATAATTTTTCAAACCATTTTAAAATGTAGGCACCATACAAGGTTAATGAAGGGCTTTGGGACCGAAACTTAATCAGGCACTCAGGACCAAAAATTAAAAACCCAATTACCATCATGTTTTATACTGTTGCATAAATCAGTTTAGCTTTTTATTCTTTAAAAACTTTAAAGCATAAAAACTAAAAAGTTATTCTAGTTTAACAGACACTACAAGCAGAAAAACACTACTATATGCAGGCTACATAATTACTGGGATGACCTGCTTCCAGGTGGCACATAAAACATAGTGGAAGTGTCCTTGGAACAGAGCAGTTTAAAAATAAAAATAAAGTCAAATTTACACTTTCAGCTTTCATCAGTGAACTGAAGATACTGACAAATAAATACTATATCCACAAACTCTTACATCACATAGCTTAAATATTTAATGCAGGTAAACTCACTACACAACTTCATAGTCCTACCCATTGACTTATTTCTGCAGGCCTTAATTGATCACATTTCTAGTGTTTGACTAATGATGGCTTTTTAAGTCCACAGTCAGTGAGCACGGGCCTGGTGCAGCCCTATACAGCAGAGTTAACCAACTGATGGACTAATGTGAATTCTTACAACAAAAATCTACAGGTGCAGGTTTAGTGCAAGAGAAAAGGAGAATAAATAAGACTAGAATACGTTCGGGGCTTTAAAACAGCAGGACTTCCTAACTTCCTGCAAACACACCTGATGGAGGCAATCGATCAGCTAATCAAGACCATGTAGGACTGAGTCACGTGATCAGAGACACCCTTTTACACGTTGCCATTATCAGTAATCATACTGTTAACTAATGAGAAATCAAAAACAATTCCCAAAAGATTCACTGATCAGGCCTGTTGCAAAGACTCTGAGTTTCACCACATTTAAACAAACAAAAACAAACAAACAAAACAAGAATAAATAAATAAAAAGCTAGGGATCATGTACATCAGAGACATGCACGCGCAAAAGTCTTCTTAACTAAAATGAACCCACATTTCTTAACCACATGGAAGGAATCCTACCTTTAGCCAGAGCCACAGTGGAGTTGTCTGTATCAATAGTGTATAAAATTCCCTCATAGCGGATCTGGGCCTTGGAGATGAGGCTGATTTTGCTGCCGATGTACGGCGTGCCTGTGCTCATGATCCTCACCTGAAGCTTTCAGCGTTACCAGGAAGCGTTCAAAGAGACAAACCGTTCTAAACACGCCAATTCTTATTAACCATCCACCCTCATCACCTCTTACATCCACAAAAAGCATGGAGACGACGAGAAAAACGCGCCGCCATATTTATAAGGCATGGACCTGGCGGTTAAGCCACGCCCCCTCGTTCGCACCTGCACACCTGTGCCGCATTGTCGCCGCCGAATATGTATGTATTTATTTATTTAATAATTCACATTATTTATCACATATTAAATCCTGTATGTTTTTACATTTGAAACTATATTTCTAAATGTATTTTATGTTTTATTGTTATATATGTTTCTAGAATTCCATGTGAATAGCCTATGTGAAAACAAGTTAAAAAGTATTATTATTGTTGTTGTTGTTGTTGTTGTTTAGCTTTTCTGAATAATTTGAATATGGGATAATTTATAGAGATTTTTATACTTTTGAAAAATGTCAATAAAATTTAATTGAAAAAGTCTTCTTCTTATAATTATTATTATTAAGTATAAAATTTCTAACTATAGGCATTCCTCAGCACCATCTCACCTGTCTAACGATTATTTCGTTTTATGATTTAGTCAGAGCAGAAACAGCCAATCAGAATCAACCTCAGTCCCTCATGTCGCTAATCTGACGAATCAGAATCCCTGCAGGTTCAGAGGCTCATTATCTGTCCAATCAGCGCATGGGGCGGGTTCAAAATTGGTCGACGATGGTTCTTTAACGCGGAAATGCAGTAAAAAAAAATTACTAATTAATTAGCCGTGTTGTTGTCTTCCAGGCATCTAAACTAATACATTGTACAGGTATTGAGAACAAAACGAGGCTTTTTAAACGTTTTGGTTTCGTTGTTTTGATGTTTGTTCCTCGAAGCTTCAGAGCGCTGTGAGCGCCCTCTGCTGGCGAAGAGGATGTTATGCAGTCAGAGTACAGCTCAGGGATCAACAGAACAGACATTACTAATACTACTGTTTGTTTGTTTTTTTTTCTGTACAATGTGCTCTTTAGGTAAAAGATCACAGATGATGTGAATTACAATGACCACACAGACTACAGGTTCCCAGTGTCCTGGAGAACCCCATGTCCAAAACATTTAGGAGTTTTCCCTGCTAAATACCAAAATGAGCAGGACAGGGAATTCTCCAGGTTCGAACCCTGTAGCCTGTGTGATCAAATAATTGAGTAGTAATCTAAGATCAGGGTTGAGAAGCTGTGACATAGGACGTGCTGGTTTCCCTGGAGGCAAGCCCGGCTGTGAGGTCCTGAGCGAGACCAAAACAAGCAACATGTCATATCTCGTGGTACAACCACAATTGACTGATTGTTAATTGTTCATTCAAAGAGAGATTCAAATAAAAAGGATTAGAGCCATTTAATTGTCTTGTGTAGGATGTGCAAAACCTAACTAGGTAGCTCTGAAACTAGGCTATTTACATTCATTATTAAACAGTTAATATATCTCTTAAAACAAACAAACTCACCAGAAATGTAAATTCATCCACTCATAACTGATAGTCAAATGCTGGACCTGAAAAAATTAATTAAAACTGAAGTGCGCTAAAGCTCAAGACAGTTATTTTTTACTTGTAGCCTCTAAAACACAGCAGTATCACAGAATAATGGAGAGAGTCAAAGCCCCCAACACCACAATGGGATTTTAACATGTTAAAGGTTACGGGAGCAGCTGAAAGAAGAAGAAGAAGAAGAAGAAGAAGAAGAAGAAGAAGAAGAAGAAGAACGGTTTCTCTGAGCTTGTTAAATCCTCTCTCCTTCTCTGTGCGTTTTCACAAACCAGTCCCAAACCAACCAACGTTTGATCAGCCACTGCAACAAAGATTTTCACAACACTGTCTTTTTTTAAAATAGAGCTATAAAGATCTTTATTAAAAATGATGAGTGGGCTGAACAGAGAGTGAAAATCCTTGGGAAATATCCAACGTGAAATATTTTTAAGTCTCTTGAGAACTTGTCACATCACAGAATCATGGAACAAAAAAGGCAAAGTCAAGAATTTTCAGATAAGCAACAAAAGCTTTCAATAGTAATATGTTTTTTTTTTAAATCATTTCCCAAATTCACTTTGAATGTGACAATGTCCAACTTGCTCATTAGACTTAAACATTAATTTTTAATTACAAATTTCTTAGTTAATATTTTTAAAATTATTCTGTAGACCATTAGATATGCACTTGGGATTTTTTTTTTTTCGGAAGAATCACGCCTTAATTAATCAACGCCTAAGATTATTATATTTCAGAAGAAAAGGTATAGCTGGAAATTTAACTCCATATATTAAAATACACTTCTTATCTTTTTCATTTCATTTCTTTATTTTTCCCCTTATCTTTTCTTTCTCTTCCTTGCTTTTTTATTTATTTATTTTATTTATTTATTTTTTAAATTTTCAAATAATCAGCATGCTGTGCCAAAGTTCACCATAAGAGGTCGCTGCTGCCTCATAAATATATTTCACTGAGGAGGCTCGCTAGCATGCTTAGGCAGCATTTGGGCTCCTGAAATGAAGTCATTCCCATTCAGAAGGCATTTTGTTAAAACCTGAAGAAGTATTGCATGTGTCCTTCTCATAGAGGGCTGATTAATAGTTGGCTCATTAACATGACTCATATCCTAAATCCTCATTGAGGTTAATATCAGTGTGTTAGAGCAGGAAAATGTGCAGCAGAGGACATACTGTCTGCTGAAGTTTCTCTAGTTTTACACTGGAGCTATGAGGAAAATGTATCTGGTGATGAATTATGTGTGCAGCTTGTGTGCTCAATTCTAAACTGGTATCTAATATACTGTTTGAACTACATCTGCTTCATAGCCAAGTGCAAAACTAAATCACGAGCGTTAGATACCCAACACGTCTCTGCTGAACTGTTGCTTTGATAAAATGATGAGCTGAATCAGGTGCGTTAGAAAAGCAAGCACACGTATGGTGCAGAATTGGAAAACACTGATCTAACACACTTGTTACCATATTACTACCAAACAATTTTAGATCAGCAGAACACTTTGTAAACATTACAATTCTAGAAACATTTCGTTCCAAGAATATTCAAGCTGTTACGTTTTCTGCGAACTGTAAAACAAGCCATTTTCACAGCAGATGTTTTTAGAGCATTGCAGGAACCGCTATGGCATTTCAACAGTACATTTAATAGAGAGTGCGAAGATGGCTGACGTGAGCACATGGAGGAGTATTAGTGAGCATGCTCATTAAAAATGAGCAGAAGTTGCTGTCATTTGCATGCACACAAAGGTATTAGCAAGTGTGGCGCAGTGAAGCGAGTACGGAAAGAAACTGTCGGACATTGTAGGAATTTTACTTTGACTTCACTGCTCTGTGCTCGTAATTACCTTTGTGTGCATGCAATTCACAGCACTTCACACTCATTTTTAATAACCTGATCACTGACACTGGTCTGTGCGCTCAGGTCAGCCTCCCTTCCGCTTCCTATTATACTTACTGTTTAAACATAGACTGCTATAGACTGTGTTAAATGCTGCCTGATGTCATGTCCCAATGGTTCACTTGCAGTGTCACACGGCCACAAGTGGGATGTCCCACTTTTCATTTTATGCTTCAAAAGTATACACACAATCACTATCCATGCAACTTACTGTGCCCAGGAACAATAGGCAATAGTCCATCACTATTCATTCCATCACTGAGCACCATGCACACAAACCAGAGGAAACCCAAGCGAAGACAGATAGAACATGTGAAATGCCACACAGACAGTAACCTGAGCTCAGGACAGAACCCACTGCACCACCATGTCACCCTTACCAATATACTGCCACATGAATAGTCATAGTTGTAATTATCACATTAATCACTCCAAATTTGGTTTAAATTAACTTTATGGCAAGAAACTTTAGGAGTGTCCGAATCAACAATTTCATACATTCTTAAAAAGAAGGAATGCACTTGCGAGCTCAGCAACACCAAAAGGCCTGAAAGACCACAGAAGACAACTAAAGTGGGTGATTGCAGAATTCTTTCCTTGTTGAAGAAAAATCCCTTCAACATCTAGCCAAGTCAAGAACACTCAGGAGGAGGTAGGCATATCATTGATTAAGTCTACTATCAAGAGACACCTTCATGAATGTAAATACAGACGGTTTACCTCAAGATGCAAACCTCAGGTAACACTCAAGAACATAAAGGCCAGATTAGACTTTGCTAAAAAAAAACCCTCAAAAAAAAAAAAAAAAAAAAAGCCTGACCAGTCCTGATGTAAGATTAACATGTTAACAGAACGATGAGAAGAGAAAAGTATGGAGAAGGGAAGAAGGGCTCAGGATTCAAAGCATACCACATCATCTGTCAAACATGTGGAGGCAGTGTTATGGCATGGGCATGTGTGGCTGCCAGTGGAACTGGGTCAGTGGTGTTTATTGATGATGTGATTGAAGAGATGGATAATGACCCAAAGCATACTGCGAAAGCAACCCAAGAGCTTTTTAAGGCAAAGAAATTAAATGTTCTTAAATGTCTGACCTCAACCCAAATGAGCATGCTTTTCACTTACTGAAGACAAAACTGAAGGCAGAAATACCCAAACAAGCAGCAACTGAAGGTGGCTGCAGTGAAGGCCTGGCAAAGCATCTCAAGGGAAGAAGCTCAGCATTTGGTGATGTCCATGGGTTCCAGACTTCAGGCAGTCAATGACTGCAAAGAATTTGGAGAAATGGAGGGAATATATAAAAAATGGCTGTAATGGGGTGCTAACCCATCGCAGGGCACAATCGTACACGGTTACACACTGTGGACAATTTAGAGATGCCAATCAGCCTACAGTGCATCTTTGGACTGGGGGAGGAATCCAGCGTACCCGGAGGAAACCCCCGAAGCACGGGGAGAACCGCCAACACCGGAGGCAAACGTGCTAGCCACCTAGCCACCATGCCCTCCTGTTTTTAAGTGTATAGACACTGAGCTAGACTTAAGACTGCTCCTTGCTCACAACAATCTCACACAAGAAAAATGGGTTTAAAATGGGTTTAGGATTACCAAACTCCGCCCCATGTGCATAAATCTCATATAACTTGTCAACTGTGTTTAAGTCTGTGTTTAAGTTATGTCTGAGATCTGAATATCAATTTGCACAATTTCTGTATTAAATCCTAATTACACATGCTTAACTCAATAATTTTGTGATATATAGCGTGTGTAAAATCTTCATCTTAAAGGGGCCAAAATTTTGCGTAGCCTAGGATTTAATCCGGCCCTGATTGTGGTCTGTGTTCAAGCAGCTTAGACAAACACAGATGTCAGATTACAGTAATAAATTGAACCTAAAAGCAGGGTATTAACTGCTTCAGTCAGCATGGCTTCAATCATGGCTGAAATATTTATAAGGAGACATGCATAATTGCTGAGCACTGTCATTTTTTTTCTGAGTTCAAAGGGAAGTTTGATCATTTGATTTCTTGGAAGAATCAAGGTCTGGTGTCTAAATATGTCAAAATAGTTTAACATCACTTTAACTAAAACTAGGATGAGGCAAGAGTGAATTATGTTTAATAAAAAGTCAGTTTTTACAGGTATCATGTTGAAAAATTCCCTTAACCTGGATAT
>CM040990.1:2785675-2804652 GCA_022985145.1 Pangasius djambal | reverse complement strand
CTCTAGCCCCAACCCCGAACCTTTAACTCTAGCCCCAACCCCGAACCTTTAACTCTAGCCCTAGCCTCAAATCTTTATCTCTAGCCCTAACCTCAAATCTTTATCTCTAACCCTAACCCAAAATCTTCAACCCTAGGGGTTACCCCAAACCTACAACGCTAACCCAAACCTTACCTTTAATGCTATCCCTAACCCTCAAAAATGAATGCTAGACCTAATCTAACCTTTAACCCTAGCACTAACCCCAAACCTTTAACATTAATCCTAACCCCAAATCACGGTAAGAGCCACACTTGATTTCACTTTTTTAATCAGTTCACCTTAGTCTCCAATCAACTATCAACTGTGCAGCCAAGTTGGCTATAATTGCTAGCCTGCAACCACACCAGCCCTTTGCAGTTAAGACTGAAGACCCCTGATTTAAATAATGAAACAAATAGTTAAATTATGTTCATAAATTAACTTTTATTTGCAAAGAGCTGCAAAATGCTTGAGCTGTTCTAACAATGTTCTAACCCAATGCTAACCCAACCCTAAGTCTTATAGCCAACCTCAGCCTTAAGCACCTTGGATCAAAGTCCATGAAAATGTGCATAACAGAGTGGAATCTTGTATAGGCCAGAACATTAACATTTAAATATACTGGACATGGGCTAATATGCTTTTAGTGATGTTAATTCAGTTTGTAATCACAGTGTTGCGTGTGTAGATCCGTAACACTTAGTGACAGGCAGTGGCGCTTAAGAGAACATGGCCTTCTCATTTAGCAAAGATTTCTTCAAATATCCTCTTCAAATCCTCTAAGGAAGGAATTGTTACGTGAGGAAGAGATACCCTAGCTCCACCCTGACCGTGTCACCTGATTACTGATTACTGATATTAGTTGTATTATAGTCCTGTTATTCACTTGTTAGTTGCCAAATTGTAAGGCATGATGGCCCACTCTGTTGTGTTATGACAGTTCAGAAGTGCACTGTATGCACATAAGATATTATAGATTTCAGGTTTATACGATGATTACACACACACACACACACACACACACACACACACACAGCTGAACACTGCATCTGTCTCGGTGCTAAATTACACATTCTTGGATAATAAGATCAGCTGAGAAAAATGTATTTTGCTGTTGATAAGTGATGAAATAAACAGTAGTGCACTTGGACTTTTGGTCTCGTGTATATCTGAGATGCGTTTTACTAATAAAACGTATTTGAATGAGACTACCTCTCCTGACGAACATGAGACTTTTTTTGACTTGAATTTATAGCGCAATCAGTTCTTTGTTGTGTTCTCAACTCTCAGTTTTTGTTTTTTTTTAAAATTTTATTCATTATATTTGTACAAAAAAAAAACAACCCCATGAAAACGTGTAAGTGGGTGCAGTAATGTGATGTATTCCGCGTTTAGATGATGGCCATAGGCTTTAAATTCCTCAGTGACACCACACTCACATGGCTTTTGTCATGGCGTCTTGAAGATATCAACAACGCTTGAACTATAAACTAAAAAGTGGAAAAATAAAAGACGCGACTCTTTACACAATGGTCCATTAAAATGAGCGCTTAAAAAAAAGCTTATATACAACATTTACGTATGTAAAACCAAAGCAGGGCTTCTGTAGCATAGCCGTGGGTTGTTTCTGTGAATAAAAGGAATGAACATTAAATCCGACGAGGCCTCGTAAACCTGCATCACACACACAAAACGAATCACAGACTTTCTAAAAAAAAAAAAAAAAAAAAAATTAGTTTCTCAAAAAATGCACAGGATTTTTTAACAAAGCTCACAGATTAGCAATAGCGCTCGACTTGAACATTTTGAACCACTTTTAAAATACACAGTGTCTAATGTTAGCTGTTTTCTTACTGTATTCTGTTTTTCTTTGTCATGACTTAGGAAGTAAATGCTACTTCTCGGCAAAGTCTCAATTTTAGCGTGGGAAATTCAGTAGAAGGGGCGGAGCTACTAGAAAGTACTTTATTTGAAGAGAAAGTTATTTTATTTGAAAATGGCTTACGCTACAGTGTAAAATTAGTTTCTTCCTGCGAAGGCTATTCTGGTGTCTTGTTGATATGAGATACCACACAATGATCTGTTACTTCTGACTTTAGTGTTCGATACGAGATACTGTCAAACGTACTAGACAGTCGAGGACACATTGTATAGTGTAAGAATATAGTGCATAGTGAGTGCATAAGTTGCCGTCATAGAAGCCTTCCTGTCTCATGACTTTCTGGTTTGCCTCCTTTCCACCTCCATCTCCACCTCCACTCCACCCTGACCACACCCTCTGATCATTGATACTATCTACTCCTCATGAGCCTCATTGGAGTCCTGTTAGGCTGCTTTCACATTTGACAGTGCTGCCACTGATGTGTTTCTTTTTTTTTTTTTTTTTTAAACAGCGGATCAAAAAAGCTTTAAAAAAAAAAAAAGCACCAAGTGACATCAAGGACTTTTTTTTTAAATGAATATATGAAGATTTATGATATGTCGAATCAAAAATATTTCATCGCTAATATTCCAACATTGAAATGTAACTAAAAATAATGGTGTGTGTAATGATAAGCAATTCTTTTCTGCTACAGCTAAGACATACAACCGCCTCATCACCAGAGTTCTTATTTCACCTGCATTGCTGATAATAATAAATCTAGAGCGCAAGCTAGGCTAGTTCATTAGCCGATACTAGCTAGGATTGGTAAGAGCATTTCTACGGTGAGGTGCTTTTTTCATATCTGGCCAGCACTTTTATTGTAGAAAAAAAATGCCAAGTGTGAATGCAGACTCAGTCTATTTACCCCACGAGTTGTCCATTTCCTTGTTTACTTCCTGTTTCTTGGGTTTCCTCTCTACTGCTCCACCTTGATCACGCACTCTGATGAATATTAGCTCCTGTATCTTAATATTCTTGATAACACTCTTTCCCATTACTGTATACTTTTACTGTAAATTCCTGTCTCATTGTTTATTTCCCTAGTCCTTCAAGTTTCTAACACTAGTTACCTAGTTCTACTAATTCTTAGTTCCCTACTTTTGTAAGCGTGTTTGAATTATGCATAATGACTGTCCGAAATAAGCAGATTTTACGTTATAATAAAACCCAGGACGTTCTTTAAGGTTGGCCTCGGGACGCTGCTTCGTATGGAAGCTGAGTAATTTAGTATGAACCAAAGACGTCAACAGGATTTTAGAAGAATTATAAAATCATAAAAGCCAATCATTTTGATACTGGATTGTGTTTTATGCCACCAATTGTGACTAATCATTAAACTCTCTCCTCATTCTATATGCAAAACAGCAAACTCCAAACACATTTCCTTTAATATAAATGAAATTCGCCAGTCGTTATCAACTTTCTGGACTCAATTCTTCCTTGTGTGACCCTGATGGGAGCTTCAGCATAATTTGAACACCAGCATAGTGTGAAACATCAAACATCAAACTACATTTATTATCTATACAGAATATTTTATTGTGAATACTTCCTCAGTACGTTCAAAAGATGGAGAGGCTTCATGAACGCCCAAATGATTTGGTTATAAATGTGTCAAATATCTATGAATCAACTACTCAACAGTGCAGTGATACAGAGTGGGTGAGTCTGTTGTGATGAATGGACACTCACATTTGCTATTCAACGCCCCCTTTTTGCCTCATAAAGTGGGAATCGAGGAACTTTTGGCCCATGGCTTACAGTGAGCGATAGTTTAATCTTCTTGTGACATACATGCAATTTGGCCTCATTAATTTCTTAATATATGCTTTTGAAGATGAGTAATAAATTTAAATAAGTGTCAGTTGCATCTATAGAGAGCTTGTTGAGCTTGTGAAGACTCAGACTCAGTTTTTACCCCAATTTTCAAAATATTTTCTCATCCACATTGACCGGCGTTTTTGAAAATACCTCCGTCCACACGGAAAATGGAAAAACAATTTCGAGAGCTTTGTTTTCAGTGAGCCAAAATACTGTTTTCGTGTGAAAAGGAGGCCAAAATAAAAAATCTACCTGTGGACATAGCCTCATTGAAGAGCAAACATGGAAATGAAACCCTAAACCTAGCCCTTCAAGGCATTACATTTTCATATCACAATAACAACAATAACGGTTTACAAATTAATGATATAACATGTTTACGTTTCACTATTCTCAGTAGAGAAGAGAATTAGAGAATTTTAGAGAGTTTAGTTTCTCAAACTTTCCTGCGTTCTCTGAGATTTGCTGCCAAATAGGATTCTGCATTTTTAACCTGTCCAAAAAGAAGGAACCTTAGAAGAACCTTAGAAGTTGTCCATATGCTGCTTTCTGAATGGGACAATCTTTAGCTCAGGAGCACAAATCCTGCCCGAAAATGTTGCCTACCCAGACAGCCTCCTGCAGGGTAGTGATATTTTTAAAATCACGCTAAAAATATCACGGTATGTCATATAAGCAATTATCGGTAGTACCAAATCTGGACCCACGATTAAACCTCATGGTTTGATAATGTTTCTGCCGAGCTCTCCGTAACTGTCTCCTCAATAGCATGTGAGACTGTGCAGTCTAATTTATTTTGTCGAAAACGAAATATCTGATGTACTGTGTACTATTCAAATCTGACACACATTGTTTAAGGTATGTAAGCTTCCTGTCACGGAGCTACAAGCCAAAAGCCTCAACATTCTTGCAGGAGAATTATGAGGAACTTGAATATGGCCGGTCAGCTGTAGGAGTGTGTGTTGATGTCAGGTGTAGGTCTGGACAGAAGACCAATCCTGAGAAAAATCCAAGAACTACGCACCACTAAAGGCACTTCTTAAACAACGATAACGACAACGACGACACCGACGACAGTGCTCCTCTTCTCGAAAGAATTCAAGTTCAGTGAAAGAAAAAGAATGGCTTGTTCAGACCATTTTTAAGAGTAGAATGCCTACCTTGTCTTTTTTTTTTAACTCTTTTCTCTTTTTTATGTGCTGTCTCAATACTAGCAGGAAGTTTCACCTGCAGATGGTTGCATCAACCAAAATGCAGGATTCTTCAGAAAAAATTATGCGCACAAAGCGTGAATACAGCTGGACTACTAAAAAAAAAAAAAAAAAAAACTAAATAAAAAACAACAAACTGATAAAAACATAATTAAAGGAAAAAGCAGGTCCACTATATCGCTGTCTCTCTCTGTACAAGTCTCTCTGGAGCTGGCCAAGCAATTGGTAGGTGGGTGTGTTTTTCACAGAGAGAGAGAGAGAGAGGCCCATGATTGGTCGTCGCCGCAGGTCAGGTGACGTGGGAGGAGCCTTTAAGGGACTGCCCCTTTCCATTCTAGTCGTCTCCACCCCCGTACATGTCGGCGAGTTTTTTGAATCGCGGTCCCCAGTCGTTGAGGTAGTCGTAGTCTTGCTCTCCGCTGCTGGAGGTGTTGAGTGAGCTGACCGACCCGGCCGTGGATCCGCTGCCCTCGTAATCAAATACTAGCAGCGAATCGTATGGTGGGGCTGTCGGGTCATTATCCGCTGCTCTCAGACCCTGCAGTAAAAGACAGAAAAAGTTCAAATATCAGCAGCATTTTCCCCCAAGTAGAATATTAGCATTTCGCCCATCATTAGTCTGAATTAAAGTGATTAGATTGATGGATTAGCTGATTAACATAGTAAGGTCTTTGGTTTGAGACACAGAAACAGTTGTTGGCCAATAAAATGGCTGCAAAATCAAATCCAGCTGCATAAATGGATTTGGCCAAATCTTTCTCACAGGCATTGAGATAAAAAGTGAGGATCTGAAGGCAAAAATGTAATTTGTGATAGCTGTAGTGAATGTGATTATTAGCAATGATGTATAAACCTTCCAAGACTGAGATTGGTAAATGATGGTATGCGCTCCTGTAGAAGCCATAAATCAGTGTGAAATCATTTTTCCTCTCAAGTCCCGGGGAGGTACTATATCACCCACAATAATAAAGCAAAAATGTCTCTATAACCATGGAAATCAAGCTTAGTTCTGGAAGTCTCCAAGGCAAAGGACCATGACAGTGACACTACAATGCAACTCGCTAAGCCCCTAAAGCTAAGTTTTAGAACTTACACATGAATTAACAAATACTGGAGAATAACAACCTAGAACAACAAACTATAATGGTATAAAACTGTACAGCGCTGAGTTACTAAAAGTTCGCATGTACAAAAACATGCACAGTTGATAACCAGTGTCAAAATAGCATGTCTTTTGTTTGCCTTAATAGCTAAAGGTGCAAAAGAACAGGGTGGCATCTATGCAAATGCATTATTTAGCAGATGAAGAGTGAGTTACCACAGGCTGAAATTCAATTTAGGAACAGCGATTGCGTGTGCAATATAATATCACCGAAGGGCAGGTACTAAGACAGGTGCCCTTAAAACGGCCAGATAACAAACAAAATGACACCATTTACTTTAACCTTAGTATCATAGTATCTTTTTTACTATAAAAACTGTCATAAGGTTGGTTTAGAAATTTAAACTCTTTTTTTTTTTCCTTAAAGGTTTATGGAGATGAAAATGGGAGAGAAACTTCCACACGACTCAGCTCCAAAACATATCTGATTTATATTTCACTAACTTGAAAAAGTACCATGCTTGTTCTGGGTTGGTCAAACATCTTATTAAGAGAAAGCTGTGTCACTACAAACTAGAATTGTCTACATTTTTTTTAAAAGTCATAAATAAACCAGACAATTTTAGAAAAGGAATTGAGAATACAATACTGCACTGCACTGAAAGAATGGCACTCAAAATGGCTAGCATGGCCTGCAATAAAACCATCAGGAATCTTATACATGATGCTTGGTTTCTATATTAGGTTTTATCCTCCTATTGGAATATTTGGATGCATTTTTAAACTAATTAGACAAAAATTCAGTTCCTTCAATTCAGTTTCAGTCAGTGTACCTCATTGATGAAATCTCCAATGTCCCCAGGGTGGGGCACCATGGGCCGTAGCGGGTACTGAGACTCAGGCACCACAGGCCTCTCGTCCACCCGTCGGACACCTGGGGTTTTACCCATGATGTGCTCCAGGGAGTCGGGCTGCTGCAGCTGACTCAGGTCATAGTCCTGCAGATTAGCACACAGATATGCTAAAGACAAACCCACACAACACTAGCAAGATTATGGCACAGTCATAATAAAGACATGCATCAAAGCTAATATAGTCACATTGGCCAACAACTGTAATTAGGACACAAGAAGCATGTAGCAAGAACATCTGCAGATAATATCCAGCTGGATTAGCTCCTTCCCTCAGGCCAGGTGGAGTGGTAGTAATGGCTTTATTTGGCTGTATACCTTATGTGAAGTAAGTGAGGATTTTAGCACTTAATGACCTCAAAATAAACTAGCAGTTTTCTGGCAGTGTTGATCATTAAATTCTCAGCCACCCAATCTGGTCCAGATAATGTTATAAATAAGAAAAGCCAGTGACTTTGGCTGCTCATGGGCTAATAAAACTGTGAACTGCATACATAAGACAACAAGGTCCACACAGCTGAATTAAGTGTATGTCTAGAATCAGAGCTCCAGTCACCTGGTCCTCCTCTCCTCCTCCTTCTTCGTCATATTTGAGGATGTTGTCTCTGACATCATCCTCAGGGTCAATCAGCAGCTGTTTGGTCTGCCTCTCCTTCTCTTTCCTCTTCATCCATACCACAAAGAGCAAAACCATGCCTGCAATACAGAAATCACACATGGCCAGAGCAAAAAATTAACAGACTTTGTAGACAAATTAGACGCTGCCACGAAGCAGCTTTACAGAAATCCAAACGTAGATTTAGATCCCTAACGAAAAAAGTCAGAGGTGACGAAGAACTCCCTGAGGAAGCAACCTTTATGAGGAAGAACAACATGAGGAAGAAACCTTGAGAGGAACCAGACTCAAAAGTTACCCCATCGTCTTCTGGATCACACTGAATTGTAGGATTGTAAGTCTTTAAAGCATACAGGTGTAGAAGAGTAAGCAGTACTGAGTGTGTTGAAATGATGTTCTATAGGAGCAGACTGTGAATAAGAATCCTGGGATAAGCACAGGGCAGTCTTTATGATTACAGCAGAAGTTCTTAGAAAGTTTTATTAAATTGTGACGGGAAGCTTTGAGAATGTTCTCTACTCATTAGCTACATTTCCAGGCATCCTAAACAATCATTAAATAATCCAACTGATGTCTCAGATGGAGTAAAAATAAAAAAGTAAAAAAACCTCCAATGTGCCCCACTGAAGTCAGAATAAAGGAAACCAATTGAGGCTAATCTGAATTATTTCCAAGTCAAACAAGGTGTGTAATCTGTATCTGAATTCAATTTCTTTCACAAGCTGATGGTGTTCAGTGGTGCATGCTGGCGTTTGATGGTGTTAAAAGATAAATGTTGGTGCTGAATGGAGAATGCTGGTGGTTTATGGTGTTTGAATGAATGCTGATGTGTAATGGTGAATGTTGGTGTTAGATGGTGAATGTTGGCATTTGCTAGTGTTTTTAGATAATATTGGCATTTTAAGGGTAATGGTGTTTGTGAATGTTGGTGTCTTGTGGATAATGTTGGTGTTTGCTGGTGAGTGGTAGTGTGTATTGGAGAATATTGGTCATTGATGGAAATGGTATTTGGTAGTGTTTTATAGAGGATATTGGTGTTCAAAGGATTATGGTGTTTTATGGAGGATATTAGTGTTTGATGGTGTTTAAAAGATAGTGTTGGTATTTGAAGGTGAAAGTGTGTGGTAGCATTTGATGGCGATTGGTGTTTGAAGGTTAATAGTGGTTGATGGCGAACGTTGGTGTTTGATGGAATTGTTGGTGTTTGATAGTTAGTGTTGATGTTTATTGGAGAATGCTGGTCATTGATGGAAAGCGGTGCGTGTTGGTGAATGATGGTATTTAATGCAGAATGCTGATACGTGAGCAAGAATGTTGGGCTTACTTTTGTATTTGGTATTTGTTGGTGTTTGATGGTGTTTGTTGAAGTTTGATAAGGAAAGCTGGAGTTTGTGAAATTTGATAAAGAATAACATATTATTTTGGTGAATTTTTGGTGAACGCCCAGAGTGTACTGGGGCATTTTGACATTTGAGGGTATGCACTGGTGTTTGATGGTGTTTTTTTATTGTTCAGCTGATGTTTCGAGCATCCGTGTGCTCAGGGCTTACATTTGCTATTATCCCAATGCATACATCACAGCTACAGTATCTTAAACATATTAGAAAATATTCTATGCAACTCCAAGCTTCAGTGCTGTATATAATTCACACACAAAATCCACTCCCATACTGAAATATCTTCCCCTTGGAGATGAACGTGATGTTCCAGCCAGTGCTAGGTAAATGTTTTATAGATATGTCCAGATGAGCAGCTCTCCGATGTATGGGGAAGAGGAAATCTCTCACCTCTTCACCACCTGCCAAAATTTTCAGTACTGCATGCCTCAGGGCTAAGAAAGTATGGCCTTGTGTTTGTTTGGAGTAGCAGAGTTTTAACCCCAGGGTGAAAAAACAAGCTGGAGGTGCGAGTGAGGTTCAGCTACAGTTAATTATACCACGAACTGGAGTGCAGAAGAAATACAATTCAGTGTTAGAGTAGATGTGTTATTAAAAGAAAAAAAGGGATAAAGAAATAATGGCTTCTCCAGGTTGTATTTCATGCCAGGATGTGCTGATTTACTATTTAGCCTCTGGCATTTTGGTTATAGAGAGTATTTTCTGAAGAAAGCAGATGTACAATTTGTACTTATTTCGTCAAAGCTATCAAATTCAAATATCCTTTCAAAACAGCTTGCTCTAAAAGGGGGATGTACCTGAATACAAATCCATTATTCAGAATGAACAGATAACATGTTCTAAACAGATACAAATACAGATACGAATAGGAGGCTCACTATTTGGTTGTGTGTGTTTTTTTTCCAGCTTCCCAGAAAGGTTCACATGGCATCTGGTTGAGACTAGAGGTGTGCATCAGAATTGGGATCCTGCGAGTTGTTTTTCTTTTGGGTGCAAGTGAGTGGCCAGGTATGACGCACACAGGAAAAAAGACCATACTCATTAACATGAACTTGAATTGCTGTGTAATGCATTTTACAGCTTTCATTCATTCATGCTTAGTAACTGCCTGGTCAGGGTCGTGGTGTTTTAATAATTGGCTACTAATTTGTTTATGGTTTAGGAAATAGAACCCATTTTCATTAGAAAATGCTGCAGGCAAGTACAAACAAAAATAATAGCTGTGTGAGGGGGAATTAAAAAACACACTAAATTCATCATCAGGCACTGGCGAAGAAGAGGCAGTGATTTAGGCATTTCTACCTCTATGTTTCTTCCAGTAGTTTCCAGTGTTTCTGGGGACATTGTGGTAAGGCTCATACTTAATAAAAAAAAAAGAGGCTTTAAATTTAAATCCGAATACAGATACAAATATTGGCACTGTGTTACTCTCCTATTTTGTACTTGTTTACACACAGTGGTAGCTCAGTTGTTAAACTGGAATGTTATAAGAAATATTTAACTCTCTGTAGTGAATATTGTATTTTATGTTGTATCTGTTATTGTGAATAATATATTGTGAATAATATATTGTGGGTTCAGGATCTTTAGATATAAACTACAAACTACCGCAAACCTTTATAGCAGAGGCTGGGGCAGATGTCATATCTAAGATTAATTTTACTATAATGAGGCATTGATTTTTAGCAGCAAGCTTTGCACTTGGTTGTTATTTCTGATCAGAAAATCAGAACTGCATTGGATGGAGTCAGAATGTCCAACACATCGAAAATCGAAATACAGAAAATCTTCAAGTCAGTCATTGGCCTTTGTGAAACTCCAACACTGCTACAGTAGATTGTCCCACAATGCAGGACATTCAAGATAAATGAGATGCTTGTACTGTGTGAGTCAGTTTCATGAATCATATAACAAAGACGAGCCCATCAGTAGAGTTGAGCCCATCGGCCCAGAGTCAAGCAGAGTTTGGTGATTTTTCTGCTCATCAGCTCATGAATAGCTAAGTGACCAGGGAAATTGTCTGTGCTGGATTCTCGCTATACATAACCAGAAACTTACAGCACTAATGGTAACACGATCTAGAAGTGACACTGAACTGGCTATAACAATCTCTGTGTAAATTACAGATATATAAATATATGGAAGTTTTCCACCATTTAGTAGAACTGATCCCAAGATGAGTTCTTCACAATATAGTAAGTCCAGTTGGCCTTGGTTTACTAGTACCATACAGCCCAAAATCAACTAAATTTGAAAACTTATTAAAGTTACTCACTAAGAAGGATGATGATGCAGATAAGGATGGCGATGATGGCGCCAGTGCCCAGGCCGGCCGCTGCTACAGCACCGAGCGCAGTGCAGTCGCCATGTTCATCACACGGACACACCTTCACCTTAATGACTGAGCGATTGGAGAGTGGTGGGTTTCCAGAGTCTGACACAGAAATGGGAACCTCATACACACCCGACTCCAGGAACTGGATCCTTAGACTCAGACGGGCATAGTCTCCTGCAGACGGGATGAAATTGGATTAGGATATATTTTAGGAGTTGGGATTAGAGGTTTATGGTATGATGAGTACAAATAAGTATCTTAAGGGTTAAGGTTCATTTGCAGAGGTTGGGTTATGGACTAAGGTTATAAGTAGGAAATGGTGGTTTATTGAATTTGGAGCTAGCATTAGGTGTTGGAGTTGTAATTTTACGGATATAGGTTGCAGTTAAGGGTAATAGTTAGAGGATTAAAGTTGTATTTAGGGATTGGGATTAGAGGTTTGGAGTTAGGGTATGTGGTTATAGATCTTGGAGTTCAGGTTATTTTGTAGAGCTTTGGTTATGGATTAAGGTTATGAGTTGAAAATAAGGGATAAGTGAGTTTAGTTTGGATTAGTTATTAAGGGTTTTGAATTGTGATCCAGGGCTGTGAGACTGGTTAGTTGTTTAGGGGCTTAGGGGATCAAAGATTGGTGCTAGGGTTTAGGGGTTGGGTTTGAGAATTGGGAGTTAGATTAGTGGTTAAATTTAGGGGATTGAGGATGTTTTGAGGTTTTGGTTAGAATACAGGTTAATGATTTGGGGTTTGGATTTTGTGGTTGGATTTAGGATTTGGATTTGGCATATGGTTAACGGTTTGATTTTAGAGATTGGAGTATAGGAGTAGTTATTTTGAGATTAGGGTGACTTTTGTAGGCTACTGTACCAAATAAAAATGACCACAACAGATTACCATGAAAGACCTGAGTGATATGAGGAAGCAAGCTACTTTTTTGGCGCTACATTTTCCAGGTCCTTTTGCATTTCTCACCATTGATTCGGGAGACAGTCCAGTTGCGACGGATGATGGAGGGGTGAAGAGGCAGCTCGAAGACGAAGGGACCGACATTGGGATCAGTGTCTGCATCCACAGCTGTGATGTTGATAGAGTTCATATGGGATCTTTCACAGATCTGAGCATCGTGAGGAACGGGTGATGGAGCATTATCGTTCACGTCTATGAGAAATATCTGCAGCGTTCCTGTGCTACTGGCAGGAGGAGAGCCTGAGAAATGAAAAAAGAAAAAGAGTGAGTAAGAAAGAGCTCAGAATTATGAGCGTATGAAAATTAATGATGAGAGCGCTATAAATTACAGAAAAAACTCTCATTGCCAGTGAAATAAGCTCATGTTCCTTTCATTGGATTACTTACATGTAGAGATCAGGGTTAGACAGAATAGTTAATCACAAGACTACTGAAATGGCTGAGTACACTGAGTACACACAGTAATTTAATTACTAGAGCTGAGAAATAGAAAAAGGAGAATAAAAAAGCTGCCTATATGTTCATTAGCCTCTAGCTTTACTTAAAACACTGCTACAGCCTTTCTGTTAAATACTAACATACAGAAAATGTCTGTAACTCATCTTAAATGTAACCTACGTATACCTCTACCTAAGCTCAAACCTAACCTAAAATAATTACCATAAGCACTAAACACAAATAGTAAATTCAACCCTTAGCCCCAAAATTGGTTTTCTGTTAACTTCACTTTGTGCTTATGAGCTTTGGCCATTATTGCCATCCTTGATGCTGATGTAAGAAGAAGGAGAAAAAAATCTAGTGTCAGCTAAACATAGAACATCTTTTTATAGCCACCAAGAAACCTTAAAAAAACAAAAGAGGCATTAAAAAATGTTGGAATGGCACATTTTTTCATGCTCCAACATTTGAAGACTCCCATAAGCATATTGATAGCTTCACATTTCCATATTTTGCACCTCTTTGGCTCTGCGTTGGAACGTATGATCAGTTCCCTCGACGGTCAATTTAAACTGGAGGTAGGATACTGAGTTTCATCCATCATTTCCTGATTGCCCTAAGGGTTTAAAAATTTTGGTATTTTGGCCAGGAATTTTCTCAAGGGTGGAGAGTGAGTGAAAAACGCTGACATTGCCAATGAAATCCCTGGCTAGTACCTATGAAGAACAGAATTTCCTCAGCAACCCATATAAAGCTAATGCTGTCCAAATAATGCATTAAACATATTTGTTGAATGGCAGTTGTGTAAAGTTTGCACTTATTAGGCCTACTCAGGAGGCAGTTTTTACATGGGTTGCTGCGGAAATCAAATCCTTTACAGGTGCTACTTGGCCATTTATGTTCTATTTAGATTGGAAGAGTAGTTTCTCTCCCTCCCGGCACACTCTTACAAGTAAAGGCACCAACTGTACTTTTCCATTTTGACCTGTAGTATGTATCTTTTACCTGGGAAGGTACAGGTGTTGAATCTTTAATTAGCTTGTAAAGCAAAGATTTAAAAATACATCAGTGAATGCTGAATGAGGAAAAGTAAAAGTGAAGGGAAAGTAAGGTTTGGCATCTTTACTTCTCAGAGTGCACCCGTGAGAAATTTCCCACCCAAAACACCTACTGTTCATTGCTAAACTATCATTTTAGTCCCTTCTTCCTGTCTGGAAAACAGAAGTAAAATCAGGAACTCCACCATGGAGGAAGTGCTGCTCAGTATTCAGGAGAGTGAGACCTCTGGTGGCTGGGATCCCTCAGGAAAACTAACATCATCCATACAGGGCTATTGTGCAGTTATTTCCAGAAACTCAGCAAAAGTTGGTATCTAAGGTATAAACACTTAGGAACAGGAGGGGAAGCTGAGAAGACAGAAGGATGAAAAAATAAGAGAAATATAGAGACAGCGGGAGAGAAGAGTCTGTGTGTGGGTGTAGCAGTTGTTTCTGTGTCAGAGTGTCCACTGAGGCTGCTATTATCGGCTGCCAGTGTGGAATTAACCAAACCCTTTCAGACATCTGTCTCCATTAGTGGACACACACACACACGCACGCACGCACACATACACACAACTGATAATGTTAAAATCTGGCCTTCTGAGGTAGTACACAAACTGGCTCCGAAATTGGACAGACAAAATTGAAGAGACGAACCTGGAACGTAGGCAAGGATGGAAGTGGAGACACACTTAAACACACACCCTTGTGGTCTTAGGGTGCTTTCACATATGCAGCTTTTAAACCTACTTGTTTTTTTTTGCTAAAGCCTTACTGAGACCGCCTGAATGAACCCTGGTATGACTCGATTGTACTGAGAACACGATTTGACCCAACTGAAGGAAGTGAACCAAACACAATGTATACATAGTACAAAGACAGACCTAGATCGCTGCAAAACATACAGTGGGCTCTAGATACAGTTCAAATAGTTACTATTTACACAATTATTTATTTAGCACCCTCTCTGTGTTCTTTACGCTTGGGTTTTTTTTTTTGTCATTTTTACAGGCGCTTGCCGTAAACACCCAAGCGTAAAGGTTTTGTCAATCTCAGTATTAAAAAAGATTCTCCAGGTGCGTTTTCAGCTCCTGTCTTTCTCACATGACCTTGCATTTTGGTTCAAAATCAAACCATGAAGCAAAGGAACCAAAATGATCAGTTCCAGTTTGATTCAGACTTGGCAAGCATAGTGGTAGTGAGAAACTCCCAAAATTATTGCTATGCTGCAAATATTACATTTATGTAATTAAATAATTACTGGGGAGGAAAAAGAGAGAAAGAGATCAAGAGAGAGAGAGAGAGAGAGAGAGAGAAAGAAAGAAACTAGCTAGTGTCCTCAGCCAAACACTGCTTTTTTCACACGTCAAGGTTTCAAATCGAAATTTATTGTCTGAATTTCACAATATTTTCAACACACTTGTCAACAAATCTAGCAATACTCGCTTAAACACACATCCATCTTCTCTCACTCTCTCTAACACACTCCTGAGTCCTGACTTTTACACCCCTGACTTTTACACTTTTGCCATCACTGCATTGTGAGTGAGTTTCAGAATATTCTTCCTGCAGCATTTGAGAGAGGAGGAATGTGTCATTTCTGTCCCCACCGCAGTGTGTGAGCTTGAGGCTGAATTTTACATTTCTGATGGAGATGGAAAAGCAGGGATGAAACGAATGGATTGGTTACACACTAACATCACTCTCTCTCCCTCTCTCTGTGTATTAGAGTTGTACCAATACATTTTTTGACCAATAAAATCAGTTAACATTAAAATTGTATTTTATAATTATAGCCTCCCAGGTGGAAATCATGCTTCATTCATTTGAATATCACCTATTCTTTTCAAATAACAGAAAGCAGTTTCCAGAGTTCCCACCACAATTACACTGTAACCATTCAGACCTTTGATTCCTCCCCAAATGCCGCTGAAACCAATCTGCTTTTAGTTCCCACCCCTAACGGCACTGTAACCAGACAGCAGATTCCCACCCCCAATGGCACTGTTACCAATCAGACATCAGTTTTCACCCCCCATGTCACTGTAGAAAAAAATGGACTTGTTACCTCCTTCCAGTATCCATGTAACCAATCAGACCGCAGTTTTTATCCTCAGTGCTACTAGAACCAATCAGATGTCAGTTCCCACCCCGAATACCACTGTAACTGTAATCTGACTGTAGTTCCTGCCCCCAATTCAACTGCAACCAATCTGACCGTAGTTCCCACCCCAATATCACTGTAACCAATCAGATGTCAGTTTCCTCCCGCAATGCCCTTAAAACCTATCAGACTCTAGTCTCTGCTCCAGTGCATGTGTACCCAATGTGTAGCAAGTCAGACATTAGTTCCCTCCGCCAATGCCACTGTAGCTAATCAGCCTGTAGTTCCCACCCCAATACCACTGTGACCAATCAGATTGCAGGTCTACCCCCAAATGCCACTGCAACCTATCAGCCCATAGTTTCTGCCCCCAATGCTGCTACAGCTAGGTTCCTGGAAGAGTTTTGCTTTCTGGATTTTAATCAATATAAAATGTTTTTATGCTTTCATTGTGGTTAATCATTGCTTGAAAATTCTTACTATTTATTTGAGGCTGACACACTGACAATAACATTAGTGAAACTAAAGGTATAAAAATATACTGCCCAATATAAGCGGTTATCAGAATGTTTAGCTACTTAAAATCAGTGACAAAGGCTTCAGTAGAAGCGGAGTAACAGAAAAAAAAGATGGCGCATATTCGGAAGATAAAAAAATAAATTATAAGTAAAGCATCTACTGGTTGCAGCAATGCCTTTAATCCCTGTTTCCACTCCTCCACTGAAAAAATAAAGATGAAGAAAAAGAAGAAGAAGAAGAAGAAGAGTGAGGGAACGTAATGCACATCACGGGAGCTAGCCATGTCAGTCATGGATGAAAAGCAGCTCTGAGTTCGAGTAAACACTGAGCTGGACGAGCCCGATAACACACAGGGGAGATGAGCTTGTGTGTGTGTGTGTGTGTGTTAGCTGTGATTGGGGTTTTGCTTGGCTAAGCGTGGGTTTGTTTGGGAAAGAAAAACAACCATGGACAGACTTATTATGCACAGAGAGAGAGAGAGAGCGAGAGAGAGAGAGGGAGAGAGAGAATCACACTCCTGCCCTGTGCAAATGGAGAGAAAGAAAGAGTGAAAGGAGAGCATCATTAATAAACACAGTTTTTCTTTCAAGCCTCTCTGAGAAAGGTTTGTGCAGACGGAAAACTTAATCTTAATTGACTGAGAGTTAAATGAAAATGGATGGACAGACAGAAAGGCATACGGATGGAAAGTCAGACAGACAGACGGACAGTAGATGTGAAGACAGAAAGACGAATTGATAAACAGACAAAGGCATGGACAGACAGACCTAGAGACAGACAGACAAACATAGTGGTGGACAGACACAGAGAGGGCTAAACAGACAGACGAACACACACAGGGGCAGACAGACATAGGGACATACAGACTACAGAGAGACAGATGATCAAATGGATATACAGGCAGCTGGAAGCTGGGGGTCAGTAGCATTTTTTGCTACTCAAAACACTCACCATTGTCAGCAGCGAGGAACGTGGCCTCGTAGATGTTCTTCTTGACATAGATGGATTCTCGGTCCAGCACAGCCGCCGTGGTGATCTGACCGTTTGTTGAGTTGATGGAGAGCCAGTTAGCGGGATCAGACAGCTTAAGATATCTGCACAATGCAAATACAACAATAAATAACAATGCATTATTATTATTATTATTTGCATTTGAAAATCAGGCAATCAAACAGTATTGAACGTTAAACGTTAGAGCTGCGGTATGTAACTTTCTTGTTAAATCTGAAAGAAGTAGCATTAGCTTGTGAATTGTTTACTGAACCATTATGTTCTACAAAATCACATGACACCAGGGCCGCCCATAATCGCCTGAAGTAAGCGTCACCACAGTTATGAAAGCGGAATTCCATCACTCACCTCAGTTGCTTCATTATTGAAACAGGATTCATGATAAAAAAAAAAACTTTACAATAGTCTAATCAGTGTATGCTTTACACAACTTTTTAGCTTTTTAATGAATGTCCCAGACCAGCACTTAAAGCAGATGCTATAAAACCCTACACATTGTGTTAGCATCAATAACAGCCCTTCAGTGCTTTGGCAATTTCCACCCGGTGAGATTTCGTGCATATTAAACAGCGAAATGACGAGCAGATTAATGGCTGCCCAACAACGGATCTTAATCTCCATCGCTCCTTTGAAGCGCCACTTCTGTTAATTAATTTGCAGCTGTGCACAAGATTTGTGGTGACTGCTATTTAAAAACGACTACTTAAAACAGGACAGAGATAAGGAATGTGTCGGCTCTTGGGTCATGTTTAGAAGCCACTCGGTGACAGAATCGGTGACAAGCTGTTAGCGAATGACATTATTTCAGCCGCAGTGTCACTTTTGGGACATGAAACTAGCCAAAGGTAAAAGTGTGTGTGTGTGTGTGCAGAAAGGACAGTGGTGTGAACATTAGGAACCTCGGACAGCAGTGCTGAAAAGCTAATTAGTGTGCAGTTTGAGGAGAAAGTCACACTGGTGTTAGAAAGGACGCATATTTGGAGTTAATTGTCAGGACGAACAGTGTGTGGACAGGATCTGCTTTGTCCTGCGCTGAGCTGTGATGAAGATTTCAAAGATGTAGTTGAAAAAGTGGACATGGGAGGCTGAAACAAAAGCCTTGTGGTTGCTATAGCTAGCTGACAGCTCATTATCTCTCTCGCTATATATAAATTACTAAATGTAGGCACGTGAACAATGGAGCAAATGGAGCACCCGCACCCTCACTTTGTATTTGAACAAAAATGGTAAAATATCAATTTGAGAAGGTGTGCAGTGAGGAAGCCTCTTTCATAGACTTGGGTTTCGAGTCTGTGTGTCTCATGAGCGAGACAGAACAATGGGAAGTGGATTTTTACTCCAGGATCTGTTACTAAATTCATGCATAATACATGCATAGTTCTTTAAATGAAGCCAGACTATGCAAACCATACTTGCAAATAAAAAGTAACATAAACAAAAAACCCTCAATGTCATCATATCGTATGATCTAGTTTATATGAGTTTGCCGTCGGCGTGCAGTACTATATGATTCCCTTTCAGGAACTCGAGCTGCGTCGAAACGCTATGGGAACGCCCCCGCGTG
>CM040990.1:2755286-2785575 GCA_022985145.1 Pangasius djambal | reverse complement strand
AGCTAACGCGGGGCTCGTCGCTCGGGCTTTTATGCTTCCGGGTCGCTACGTCACCCCGCCCGTGACGTCTCGCCCATCCATTGGACGGATTAGACACGTGATTCAGAGCGCGGTCACGCGGGGGCGTTCCCATAGCGTTTCGACGCAGCGTCTCGTTCCCTCAGGGAACCATGGTTACATACGTAACCTGAGACGTTTTACGCACATGAGAAACCAGGAAATCTGAAGTCACTAGTCATTTGCCATGCACATAAAATCACATGGTCCTAGCTCACACAGTATGAAGCCACTACAATATGAACTACACACATGAACTAGGAAACGATCCTATAGTAAAATTTCTTAAGTATTTTGATAGGGTGCTACACTATATCTCATGTGATGTGACATTTGCGAGACTCTTTGTGAATGAGGAGATAATGACAAAAGAAATAAGCTGGGTTTTCCCCATTTCTTTTTGTATAGAGTGCTTACAGTCTTATAGGAGTGGTATTAATGCACTTCAAGGCTGCAACTACAGGCGCGGGGACGCAAATAAAGTGAAATGGAAAAATCTAAGAAACTGGTGAATTTGAAGCCTTGCGAATTGATTATTAAGAGATGGAAGATGATCATGACTGTACTCCAAGTCATTATATTTTCTGCTTTGAAAAGCTGTTTCTGTGGCTATTAAGCATTTGTGTAGTTCATCAGAATAAAGTTAAACTAGTAATATGGACAAAACTTTTAATGAATAACTACTTAATTGCATTTACTAAATTAAGAATTCATTATACTGCCTAACGTTTGCTTCGACGGAAATGAAATATTTTTGGCTGAAATAGAAGGGAAAATAATAGGAAAATTCTTTTGTTTAAGTTTAAAACTTAAACTTTACTCCCCCACTTTCACCCAAAGTCGGGAGGCTATGTTCCTATATAATTCTTCTAGATATAATAGTAAGTATAATATCCTCCACAACTGACTCTGTGGATAAGAGATTTGTCTTTGCCTTGGTTTGAGCTTCTGCATGTCTTCCAGCCACCATGTGACTCACGGATAAACATTCACCTGTGTCTGGCTTGTGACAGTTATAAATATGTACACCCTGCGCACAAATTGAATTGGATGGATGTCCATCGTCAGGTGTTGTGTGTAAAATGTTTCTGAAAAATGTTCCAATCTCAGCACACAGTTACTAACGGGTGTTTGTCTGCAACATCCTGTTTCCAACAAACTTTATGTACTATTCTGCAATTTGTACAAAGTTGACTACTATATATATATATATATATATATATAGTTTTAAGTTCCTGCTTCCAGTAAAGAGCCTCATTTGGCCCTGAAAAAATGCCTGAAGTTCCCAAGTAATCACTTCCCAAACACCATTTTTCCTCCTGTGTCAGCTTCTTCACTAACAAGCAGCTCGATCGCAGTGTTTTTTGGCAACATAGACGCTACTTATGTCATTGTTTTGTCGTTTTTCATACAATATAACACCTTGTCTGCTGTTGACCAGATGACCGGAGACATACATGGCTGCCCATTATTAAGCTAGACTGATGTGACTTAAATTGGGTGATATTATTATTTTATTAACAAAATATTATATAAATATAAGTTAGTAGTGTTAGCCTACATTCATAGACAGAACAACTGATAGAATGATAGAACACAATTAAGGTGAAACACTACAGGCAGAAATAACGATGTTGGTCAATTTATTTATTTATTTCTTAGATTTTTCCGACATTTCTTCTTTTACACTGCAGTAATACAGATGTCAAAACTCAAGGGAAATGTTTATTTAGAATTATTTTTATATTCAATGTGTTTATTTCACTGTTTTTTTTTGTCCATTAGTGACCAACACATTATCCGAAACGTAGCAAATTTAAAGAAGGCTTACACTAGCTTTTGGTAGATGGCCTCCTCTAGGCAGGGTTAGGGTTGTGCCATATTCTTTCTTTTTTTTTTTCTAATAATTTCACTCTGTGGACTTGTTTTCGTAGCTCCTTGGTCTTCATGATGCTTTTTTTAGATGTGTTCTCTAACCAACTCTGGGTTCTTCCAGGAGCAAGTATATTTATACTGAGATCATGCAACACTTTAACTGCACACAGGTCAACTCCATTCAACTAACTACACTATATGGCCAGAAGTTTGTGGATACCTGACCATTACACTCATATGTGCTTTTTGAACATCCCGTTCCTGATTTAGTCCCCTGTGTTTGCTGTTATAATAAGCTTCACTCTTCTGGGAAGGCTTTCCACTAGATGTTGGAGCGTGGCTGTGGGGATTTGTGTTCATTCAGCTACAAGAGCGTGAGTGAGGTCAGGCGCTGATGTTGGGATGTCGAGGAGGTCTGGGGTGTTCCAGGTCATCCCAAAGGTGTTCAATGGGGTGCTTGAGGTCAGGGCTCTGTGCAGGACACTCGAGTTCTTCCACTCCAGGCTTGGAGAACCACGTCTTCATGGACTTCACTTTGTGCACAGGGGCATCGTCATGCTTGAACAGGTTTGGGCCTCTTAATTCCAGTGAAGGGAAATTGTAATTCTACAGCGTATAAAGAAATTCTATACAATTATGTACTTCCAACTTTGTGGCAACAGTTTGGGGAAGAACCCCATATGGGTGTGATGGTCAGGTGTCAGGGGTGATTTCTTATACAATCACAACTTCATTGTTCCCCCACTTCAGTATTACAGGCTATTTTGTGTAGAATCATGACACACAATCTCAATTAAATCCATTTCAGGTCCAGAATGTAACATTACAAAATATGGAAAAGTTCACGCCTTTACTTTCTAGATGTTCATTCTTACGTCTATTTAGAAGGATATTACAGAGGAATTTCCCCAAAATGTTCATAATTGTTGATTTTATATTAGACAGATATTGGAAGAAATATTTCTGATTAAAAAATAGAGAAATTATTTCAGTGAACTGTTCTATAAAAGTGTTTTTCTGTCTTCACAATGAAACATCTTAATGCTAACACAGAGAAGATAAGTCTTCTCTTTTTATCCTTCATCAATTGTTTTGTCATTTTTGCCTTCAACTTCATACAAAAAAACCCTTCCTGATTTCCTTTCTGTCCTTATATTTAGTGCCAATGTGAGGTCTTTTTAAACATATGTTTGCGTCACGTTCGAATTGCAAGTTCCCATGAAGTTATGTTCCAGATGGCTGAGAAAAACTGGAGTAAACTATTAGTTTAAAAGATATGCAGATAAGAAAGTCAGAGAGAGAGAGAGAGAGAGAGACAGAGAGAGAGAGACAGAGAGAGAGAGAGAAAAACAGGCCAGCTGGTGATTGCAGCATCTTCCTAAATTATGATGTACACCCAATTTACTCTCATTAGTAGGCAAATTAACTGGTAAATTTGTTTAGACCACATCTCCCTCAGAGAGAAGAGGAAAAGCCAGAAGAGAAATGAGCATGAGGCGAGAAGAGGGCAGGGAGTGGACAGTGCAATGAAGTGTGCAAAGGGAAAAAAGGACACAGCCTTGTCAGTGTACACACTAAAATCTGTGCCATGTGCAGAATTAAATCTCTCTCTCTCTCTCTCTCTCTCTCTCACACACACACACACACACACAGAGGGCTGTGTTATTGACTCTGGCTGGCACCAGCTTCACAGTCATTGGCCTCTTACAAGCAAATATAACAGTCTTTAGAGTAAGACGATGCCAAACAGTGGCTCGTTGTGGGTTTGGCCATGATGACACAGAAAGATTTATTCACAAGCTCAGTTGCTTGTAACTTTCTGACTGAGCGCTCATCTGCCCTGCTTACAGACGTCTCGAAAACATTAAAGCTTTAACCCCTGCTTGGATCTGTGAAATAAAGTATACACTGAGTTTAAGCACTTGTATCCTGTCTATCACTACATACAACAGCACTGCTATACCTCCCTGAATGTCCTAGCTAGTGTCTGTAAACACTTCGTATCTTACCGAATGCTCTGCTGCATGAATGTGTCTGGGTCTCGGGCAGTAAGCGTGGTGATGATGGTGCCAGCGGGCACGCCCTCCTCAAATCGCACCATTTTGGGGTTCTCTGGGAAAATGGGTGCCTCGTTGACGTCCCTCACAGAGACGGTGACCCCGGCTGTGTACTGGAGAGACGACTGGATCCCCTCAGCCAGAGGGGCCTGATTAGCGACTACTACCGTCAACATGAACGCTCGATTCATCTCAAAGTCCACCGGCTAGAAAGAGAGACAGACAGAATTTTTTTTTTTTTTTTTAACATTTTCTCCTTAACTGGGGAAAAATTTAAACTTTAAAATACACCTGAGTTAAAATAACATTATAAAATAAGTAAATAAATAATTATATCAAACATGAGTGTTCCACATGGTACACACTTAGAGGTAAACAGTGTGTTAATTAAACTCTTAAACGCGTCACTGTCCTACCTGTGTGAAAGCCTGAAGTCACACCTGTAGTGACATTTATGCTTAAAAAAAACGTGACCAAACCTTTCTCACATGCAGTGCTGTCAAATTCTGACTACACAAGAGTCAAGATTTCAAGATTCAAGATCTTTATTTGTCACATACACAATTATATACAGTATATAATAACCGAGAACAAGCCCCCGCCCCCCCAACAAAACTCATGAGCCTGATGCGTCTCTGGGCAGACGCTATACTTACTGAGCACTAATGAGAACAGCAAGGCCAATTTAAACCTTTCGCTGTTGTTTGTTTCACACTTTTCTTGTAAAAAGTGTTGGAGCTCTCGGACTGTGTTTCATTTTTATCATCAAACTAAAGAGTGGAGTGCAGATAAAGAGAGAGCTGGAGTGTGGACCATGCAAAATGTGTATGTGTGTGTGTGTGTGTGTGTGTGTGTGTACCTTCACCACAGTCAGCATGCCATCATTGTTCTCCGGATTTGTCCGGATGGTGAAGTGGCGTCCATTGTCGCCGCTGACAACACGGTACACGGCGTTCCAGTTGGGCGTTCGAGGCTCGTCCTTATCGATCACAGAGAGGTTCGCTACCACCACATTCACACTGTTCTCCATCACCTCACCCGAGAACTGCAGACGGAACGTGTGTGAGAGAGACAGGGGTAGACAGAGAGAGAGAGAGAGAGAGAGAGAGAGAGGGAGAATAAAGAATTAAGCTTTTAATGGAATTGATGGAATTGACTTGAGAGAGAGAGACATAGAGAGAGAGACATACACAGATAAAAATAGAGCAGTATGGGGAGAGACACAAACAGAATGATAAAAAGAGAGAGAGAGAGAGAGAGAGAGAGAGAGAGAGATTATCCAGATTAAATCTTTTATATCTTTTAATTTTAAACACTTCAGAATATGTTTCCAATGCAAATAGAGGATTCATATGAGTATGTTCTGCTTATAAGTAAAAAAAATATATCATGTATAGAAACACATACACACACATTTACACTCTCATACACTCACACACACAAACTCTCTCTCTCAGAGTTACAGTCCCGTAAGGCTGAATCTTCTTCACACACGCAAGCCTGGACTTAGGGGTTTTAGGCACCAGGATCCCATTAGGAAGTGCTACAGCTGGGAGATCTCTCTCTCTCTCTCTGTCTCTCTCTCACACACACACACACACACACACACACACACACACACACACAGCTTAAAGAGCAGAGTCTACAAAGTCTCTGATATAACTGGATTCAGGAAACTTTCTGGAACAGATGTGCTATAGTCAGCTCCAAAAGTCACACACACTTTACGAGTCAAGAAGAAGAAAATAATGCAAAGCTATCACTGTTTTTAGCTCTGCGACATCCTTATGTCCACATCAGCGTATCTGTTTGAAAAGCCCTTTACATGATTATATAGACATACAGTTATGAACGCTGTTAAACTGGTGGCCATAAGCTTTCTGGCTAGTTAGCTACAAAGGCCTAGTCGGTTTAGTGAAAAAGTGAAGAAGCAAATTTTAAACATCAAACATGCCCGAGCTGATTGAGCACATATGATTTAACGGGAACACTATGGACATTTCTGACTGAAATATTCATCTATAAATGAACGTTTACTGAACTGCGCTCTGTAATTCAATTCAGAAGTGCAAAAATAGCCCATTGTTCTTTCTCTGTCACTCTCTCTCCCTCATTCCTATCTGCTGTGAATGTAAAAGTTCCATTATACCACAGCACAATTCCTGATGATGATTGGTCAGAAGGTGTTGATTCATTTTTTATCACAGCAGATATGACAATAGTGCAGCTGCAAATCATAGCTTTATATCAATGCACTAGTTCTAATAAGTTATCGTTTCTATAGTAACGGCTCATTCACAGGGATGCACATACACTGTATGGCAAAACTATGTGGACACCTGACCATCACACCTCTATGTGGGCCTTCCTCAAACTGTTGCCACGAAGTTAGAAGAACTAGCATTACAATTCCCCTTCACTGGAACTCAAGAGGCCCAAACTAGTTCCAGCATGACAATGCCGCTGTGCACAAAGCGACCTCCATGAAGACATGGTTTGCCAAAGCTGGAATGGAAGAACTCGAGTGACCCGCACAGAGCCCTGACCTTAATCTCACTGAACACTTTTGGGATTAATTGGAATGCTGACTTCACCCCAGGCCTCATCGCCCAGCATCAATGCCTGACCTCACTAATGCTCACTAATACTCACTAATTGTGGCTGAATGAGCACAAATCCCAACAACCACACCCCAAAGTCTAGTGGAAAGTCTTCCCAGAAGAGTGGAGCTTATTATAACAGCAGAGGGGGAATAAATTTGGAATGGGAAGTTCAACAAGCACATATGGGTGTCACTGGTCAGATGTCCACATATTTTAGCCACATGGTATGGGGATGATCCACATAATCCACATTGGTAATATGACAACCTGCATTTTGTGTATTATTAACTTCAAGAAAGACCAAAAAAAGCCATTTTTGGCAAATTGCTGTGGTATAAGAGAAACAGAACACTTCTCAGTATACTGCTATAGGAAAATAATCAACTCCAGGGTGGTAACAGTAACCCCGCTTCATCACACCACCCATCACACTCTCTTCTGGGTTCCTTATATTCCTTACTTAGTACATTCACCGGGCTCCTCGAGACTTCTTAAGATAGTTAACGGTTTTTCAGTTCCTAAAAAGTTTCTACTCAGAACCCTCTCTGATAAGGAAACACTACTGTAGGACGTTTCAACATAGAACCTTTAAGGTTCCTCCTGAGGGACAAGCCGAAGAACCTTTAAGGTTTCTGGATTTGACCTTTTTTTTTGTAATGGTGCATGTATTTTTTAAAAACATTTTAGTTTTTTTTTTTTTTCAATTAACTGCATACTGTTTACAGAGACGGCATTTGGTTTGTCTTGGTGCACGTCTTGTTTTCTGCTGAAGTGTTCGTGTGTGTGTTGCCATTTGCCTTTGGCTTTGCGCACTAATTACGGCTGACGGCTCACTGTGACACTGTGTGACAGCTCTGAGTCCAATAAGAGAAACCCAACACACTTTAGTGCACAGTTTCTCTGTTAGAAAAGTTCAATAAAGTTTAACAAAGCTGACAAAGTGCTTTCAGCTACACTACACAAATAATGGAAGAAAATAGCAGAAGATAGAAAAAGTATAACTCTAACTTTATGTCATAAAGCACATATAGTCAGGTCCAAAAGTCTGAGTCCACTATGAGAGCTGTGTATTTCGTCATTTATCAAAAACTAATACAATTCTGTCAAAGAAAACTTCTGAAAAATAAGAGTCCATTATTCTTTATGGAGGAGTAGATCTGCCAAAATGACACGAATAATGGCATGATGCAATGAAATAATGAAATGAAATGATAAAACGGTAATAAGGTAAATACACATACAGTGCCATTCTCAATGCCACTCATGTGGCAGATATAAATGTTTCCTAAACCTGTTGGCTAAATGATGCTTGTGTTTCTTGATGCATGCCATACTACATCTTTACATATTTTGGAATTTTGAATACATTTTCTAATTAAATACTAAAACATGAACAACGTATGTGTCCTTAAAGTGGGATTATATAGTATTTACTACACGAATATGACAATAATGTACAATATTTTATTTTATTTCTATTTTTTTGGTGCAAATCTGCCTGCAGAATTTGTCAGTGTCGGTGATATTCATCACACAGGGCACCATTAAGGTTGATAAGTAATTAATTTAGATTTCTAATAAAATTTCTAAATATGAAGGTGCATAATTAATAAAAAAAAAATTATTATTATTTTTTTTTTTTTAAGTGAGGAAAAGAACACTCTGGGACATGCTGTTATAGATAAATAATCAGTGACAGGTTGATCTGATAAAGCTGAGTTATTTTTACCAGTCCATTTGTCCAAGTTGATTATTTTCCAATAACAGCATGTCTCCGAGCGTTTTATTCCTCATATATCATAACAATTTGTAGTTCCTGTCATCACTTATGTTATAGCAGCTATAAATATTTCCCTCACCACCCTCTCATTTTTGCTTTACCAAGAAACAGCAAAGCGTAAACTGCTCTGTCCTGAACTCTACCTCATGGTGGAAAACCTCACAAATTTAAACTCACAACTTTACCTCTGTCTTTTACCAAGCACTGGCACTGGAGACTCCTTCCATAAATGTGAAATAAAAGTCTTCTTATGGAAAATGTCACCATGTCAACTATTACACATTTTTTCTTGGTTAAATAGTAACACATTTTAATCCATTTATTCCTGTGACTGAGTGGTTACTGTAGAAATGATAACAAATTAGAAATTGTGCATGAATATAAACCTGGGACATGCAGTGGCCAATTCTGACCAATCAGAATTGAGAATTCAACAGCGCTGTGATAATAGTGTAATAAGATTTACAGGACAGCACGTACATACTGGTGCCCCGTGTGAAGAACAACACCTGAACCCTTCCTAACAGAGTCTGATGCTGGCCTGGAGTGATATTAAACTATGTGTTGAGAAAGAAATTGAGTGTTATGATTGCGGTAGGACTGGTTTTAGATCTGTGACTGTCTAGATGTGTATGTCCATTTTAATAGATGATAGCAGATCATACAGTGGCGGAAAAGATATCAGAAACAATGTGGTCTGAGGTCAGGGGATGTACACTTTTGGGCCATTCTGCATAAACAGCACAGACTCTCTTTCGTGTACACACACACACACACACACACACACACACACACACCGTGCTCTGTGTGAGTTCAGGTGGGTTGTCATTGATGTCGGTGATGGCGATTAGCGCTGTGGCCGTGCTCGACAACCCGAAGTTCAGATTCCCCTCCATATCTGTCGCCTCGACGATCACTGTGTACTGAGGAACTCTCTGAGACACACACACACACACACACACGCAGAGGGAGAAAGAGGAGCAGTGAGTTAAACAGATGGATGAACAGCTCTGTGCAACAAATGCCTTTTTTATTCTGACAGAGTGCAGTAACAGGACTTTACAGCTTCTGCATACACACACGCATGAATGCTGACATTGACACTTTATATTTACCTCAGCATTTTCCAGGTGTGTGTGCGCATATGTGTGTCTCTATTTATTACTCTGCACTAACATGACTCTACATCACTCACTTTAATAAGAGAGAATGAGGGAGAGACAGAGAGAGAGACAGGGTGAGAGAGAGAGAGAGAGAGAGAGAGAGAGAGAAGGAGAGAAAGAGACAGAACTCTCTCTTTGTATCTGGATTATATCATGATCTATCTTAAGCATTTACACTTGCTGAAACTACATTATATGTAATTATGTTATTAGGGTATCATCAACCTCCTGTGTTGATCCTTGTTTTTTTGTCTGTTTCGTACAAAAGCTGGTTGTCACATAAAAAGTCGTGCACAAGCGCAATGTTTCAGTGTTTAACAGGCAAATAGAACTTCTTTTGGACTGTTGATGTTGCTGTAGCCTGTTTGTTCAGGCACCCTAGTGGTGTAGACGCCGGCATCTACAGTCCGACTGTTACTACTATGCACAAGTACTATGAAGAAAATAGTGACGATGCCAACAAAAGCTGCATGTCATCATTTAAAGCAATAATGTATCTATCTGCGTATAAAATTTGAGCAATCTCTGACTCTTTGCTGTGAAGCACTCAATAACTGAACAGATGTGTCGCCTCAGGACTTGTTTACAGCCTGCCGGAACTCCCGAAGTAAGATGGAAATCACAACCCAAATATTACTACCATCAAAAAATCATGTTCCAGCAAAGCAACAATAAAATTCAGCTGCCGGTTAGAAAGAACAGTTATATCATAGTTTATTTAGTACAATGAAACATTTTTTATTCCATGATCTATTTTGGTACATGGCTATCTTTTCAAATGAGTAGTCATTGATGTGAATTGCTAAAATTTTTGGACAGTAAGACTTAATTAAAAAAAAAAAAAAAAAAAAAACAGGAAATTACTCTATTTTACACGCTGAAAAAAGGGTCAGGTCATCGGAAGGATAAGAAAGATACATGAGAGGAGCAGGGCTTTGACCAGTTAGAATCATCGGGCATCTTAGGGGAGGGGTTTAAGAGGAAAAAAGATAAAACGCACCACCTTCACTACTCATACCCATCACCATTAACGATCATGACTAGCCATTAATAATCACGCACTCTGTTACTGTTCATTATACAGACAGCAGACAGATAGGATAGAAATGATAGATAGAACAACCTGTGTGTGTGTGTGTGTGTGTGTGTGTATACCTCTCTGTCAAGTCCAGCTGCGACAGTAACGATGTCTCCTGTCTCTCTGTTAATAGTGAACATGTTTGGGATCGGGATGTGCGGGGTCTGCTGGAGAATCCGGTAATGCACCATGCCATTAGAGGTGGTGATGTCATCAGCATCGTGCGCTGTTACTGTCATAACTGTCGTACCTTGTGACACAGACACACACACACACACACACACACACACACAGAGTTAACGACCCCAACAAGTACTATATTAGGCCAGTTATAATAAAAAAAAAATAACATAAGTCATAATTACATATCTGGTTTAAACTGTTTTCAGTTTTATCATTAGTTTCTTTTACTGATGCCTTTCCATGCTTTTGGACACAATAACGATGCTTTATTATACTTTAATATACGTTAATACTTGCTTTAATATAAATTGATGCACAGTGCTGTTGAATTCTGGAATCTGATTGGTCTATTTTCTATAACAGCAGCTCTGACAGTAGAGCAGCCGCAAATCTCAGGTTTATATAAATGTGCTCGTTCTAATACATCGTCGTTTCGCAGAACTTACACAGGTATGACAGACACTCCACGTAATCTGAGACTAATAATAAACTGACTAAAAGCATGTTTTTATTTACTAAATGTGCGAACACTGCATTGGTGAAAATTTCTGTAAGGATGTGTTTGGTAAATATTTATGGATGGAGTCTCCAGTGCCAATACTTCGTAACAATCAACGCTAAAGCTGTAACTTTAAGTTTTCCTTAACAGGACGGAGGTTATGCTTTAAGGTTCCTTGGTGTCATGACAAGCTGCATTTCATTAGTATGCAACTTCAAGAGAAAGCTCTTTAAATTTAAAAGTATGATGTGTCATTCTTTATTAATACAAAATCGTAATCGTTGGCAAATTGTTTTGGTATAAGAGGAATTAAACACGACAGGATCTGCTGTTAAAGGAAAACAATCAACTTTGTGGTGGTAACAGCAACTCCGCTTCATCACACCACCCCATCGTAGACTATTTTCTTATAAAAGCACACCCCAGGTATTTTATTTCTTACTAAACTTATTGTGATTTGATATACTTTAATTCAAAGTCAAAGTCAAAAGGTTGCTTATTGGCATGACAAATATTAACATTTGGCTTGCCAAAGTTTGGATACAGACTTATTTAGACAAATACAAGGTTTGGTAAGTCAGGTTCAGGAACACTGAGCGTTACTTTGCCCCAAACTGTCGTAATAAGGGTACTTATATGTGTGTGGTGGCAATTGGGTGCCTGTGTGTGCAGTCTGCAATCAGGTGATGTGCTGTGGCTGATGGTTTTTGCAGTTCAGAGCTGTCGTCGGTTCTACCATGACAGCGTAAGTTTTCATTTATTGTAGTATGCAAATAGAATTCTAATTCAGACCTTGGTTGTTTGAACTGTTAAAACATGCGGGGGAAAACAAACAAAACACACACCACAAGGCTTGTTCATGCTTTTTCATGTTTTATGTGCATTTAAACTCACCGAACACCTTATAAGGAACACTATACTAATACCGGGTAGGGCCTCCCTTTGCTCCCAAAATAGCCTCGATTCTTCGTGGCATGGATTCCACAAGATGTTGGAAACATTCCTTTGAGATTCTGGTCCATGTTGACATGATTGCATCAAGCAATTCCTGCAGATTTTTCAGGTGCACTTTCAAGCTGCGAATCTCCCGTTATACCACATACCAAAGGTGCTCTACAGGATTCAGATACGGTGACTGGGAAAGCCGCTGAAGAACACTGAACTCATTATCATGTTCATGAAACCAGTTTGAGATGAGTTTTGCTTTGGAAATGGTGCATTATCATGTTGGAAGTAGCCATTGGGAAATGGGTAAACTGTGGCCATGAAGGGATCCACATGGTCAGCTACAATACTCAAATAGACTGTGGCATTCAAGCGATGATTGACTGGTATTAATGAGCCCAAAGCGTGCCAAGAAAACATTCCCCACACCATTACACCACCTCCACCAGCCTGGACTGTTGACACAAGGCACGTTTGGTCCATGGATTCATGCTGTTGGCGACAAATTCTGACCCTACCATCTGTGTGCCTCAGCAGAAATCGAGATTCATCAGACCAGGCTACGTTTTTCCAGTCTTCAACTGTCCAGTTTTGGTGAGCCTGTCCCCACTGCAGCCTCAGCTTTCTGTTCTTGGCTGAGAGAAGTGGAACCCGACGTGGTTCCACACAATTGTACAGAGTGGTTTTCTGAGTTACTGCAGCCTTTCTGTCAGCTCGAACCAGTCTGGCCATTCGCCGCTGACCTCTCTCATCAACAAGACATTTACGTCCACAGAACTGCTGCTCACTGGGTGTTTTTTTCTTTATTGCACCATTCTGTGTAAACTATAGAGACTGCTGGGTGTGGAAATCCCAGAAGATCAGCAGTTACAGAAATACTCAAACCAGCCAATGAGATTAAATTTTTTCCCCATTCTGATGGTTGATGTTTACCTGAAGCTGCTGGCCCATACCTGCATGATTTTATGCAATGCACTGCTGCCACATGATTGACTGATTAAATAATTGCATGAATGAATAGGTGTACAGGTGTTCCTAATGAGTATATATGAGTATATATGACTGAATAGCGCTAAGGTAGTTGTAATTCACACGTCCACCATTAGGGGGCACACTGGATTTTAGCAATGAACACTTAACTAAAAACACAACTCAGAACACACACACACAAACATACTGCAAAACTTCTTTGTGACTGTTGATATATTTAGGGGGAAAATGTTGCATGCTTTGTGAATCCCAAAATAAGATCTGAAATCTCTTGACGAGTAAAGCAGCGTTGCACAAATTGTTGCGTGAGCAAAACCTGTTGGGTTTGCACTCTGGTATCTCTCAGATCCAATTATCTCTGGGAGGGTAAAAATAAATCGTGTCATTATCCAGCTGACGTGTTGGAAAAGAAGAGAAAAAACAATATACGACAGGATAGAGGTGGAGAACGATAGACGATTCTGTCTATCCGTCCAATTCGTCTCTTTTTCTTTTTCTGTAGCATTGCGTTATTTCATCATCTCTGATGCAAGAAATGGTGCTATGGTGGGCATCATTATCCCCAGAGAAACTCTCTCTCTCTCTCTCTCTCTCTCTCTCTCTCACACACACACACACACACACACACATGTAGTGACACAGTCATTCACGATAGGTTCAGGTTGCATCTTGGCAAACAGACCCCTCTATTCTGCCACATTCAGAAAAAGTGAATGATGAAGTAGTTGGAAAAAGTAAGAGAAGCTGGACTGGGCAGCGTCTGTCCTCCCGACGCAAAGTCTGTCCCATTCTCATCGCTGCCTAAGGACATCTTTTAAGGGTCCTTATTTTGCACCATGGAGTTCTAAGGAAGTGTGTACAATATGAAAACTACTTGTCTTTTTAGCTTAAAAAATGACTGCTTAAATTCACCATGCCTCTTAATGGTGGAAATGTGAACTGCAACTACATTGGTACTATTAAGCCATACAGTATAAATGCACATAATTAGAGTTAATAAATATAATGACAAGAGAACTATTGTGTATCAAGTCAAATTTTAGTTTGTAAATCACCTGAAATTGCTTTCATGGTTACATTTAGCTAGATGATCTGTCAGACAGTGTGTGTAACCTGCTAGCTACACTATACCGCCAAACGCTTTGTGGACCTGTGGACGCCAAACCTGGCCAAACTGTTGTCACAAACTTGAAAGCAGACAATTGTATATGATGTCCTTGTATGCTGTAGTTTACAATTTCCCTTCACTGAAACTAAGAGCCCCAAACCAGTTCCAGCATGACAGTGCCTCTGTGCTCAAAGCGCGCTCCATAGAGACGTAGTTTGCCAAGGCTGGAGTGGAAAAACTCGAGTGGCCTGCACAGAGCCCTGACCTCAAGGCTTGATGAATGAATGGGAACGCCGACTGCACCCCAGGCCTCCACGCCTGACATCAGCGCCTGATCTCACTAATGCTCTTGTGGCTGAATGAACACAAATCCCTACAGCCACGCTCCAAAATCTAGCGGAAATCCTTCCCAGAAGAGTGGAGATTATTATAACAGCAACGAGGGACTAAATCTGGATTGGGATGTTCAAAAAGCACATATGGGCGTGATGGTCTGGTGTCCACAAACGTTTGGCATGATCTTCCATCGCAATATTTAGCATACACTATTTGACATGGAGGACAGAACTATCAGGATTTGAGATGCAGATTTACTATTACCACCATGAAGATGGTTGTATTCTAATAACAATGTATACGGTAACTCAAAGCCACTCTTTACAACCGTGGTGGACAGAAAAGCATCTCACTACGTTGAACCTTGTGGTGGATGGGCTACAACAGCAGAAAACCACTCCTGTCAGCCAAGAACAGGAATCTGAGGCTACAGTAGACACTGGCTCAGTCTACAACTGTTACCAAGAAACCTTAGACTTTAGACGTCCTTAGACTGTTACGAAGCACTGACGCTGGAGACTCCTTCCAAAAACGAATATCTCCTTATAGAAAACTTCAGCCTATCAACAATTACACCTTTTCTTTTGTTATAAAACCACATTTTTTAACCCATTTATTGTTCTCCATACAAGTCCCTGTGAATTAGTCATTCATCCAGAAATGATAACATACCGGAACAACATTAACATAGACCTTGCAGCCGGAACTCCCGTTCCTACGGTCATATTTATCTGCCTAGGTTGGGAAGACTGAGTCTCCTAGTCGAAGGAACCATAAGGACAGCTATCTTCTAAGAATAAGGATATTTCAAACAAACCCAGAGCCTTATTCTGTAATTGCCTTCTACAGTGCCCCCAGGTATAACATCAGTATGTAGCTCGTACTTGCATTGTGATTTATAGAGCGTATTAATCATTTTTTACATACTTGCATGGGCTATGTCTTTCTCTCTCTTCTTTCCTTCAGAATCATAAAATAAAGAACAACTCGTTCATTTGAAGGCCTACCTGGTTTGGATCCCTCCATCACAGAACCATTGTAGATCTGATTCTTGAACTCGGGCCGGTTGTCATTCATGTCGATGACGAAGATGTAGAGGTCCACCGGCTGCTCCACCTGATTCCCGTTCATATCGACTGCATGAGCACGAAGCTGTTTAAAACAAATATAACGATGCATTTACACTCGTTCACTACTTTGGCTATGATAGACAGGAAGTCAACATGATCATCCTTCCATTTATTTATGTAATGAAATATCGAGCGTTCAGCATACTACCATGTAAAGTTTCATAAAGCCTTTCATGTCGCCCTTTTTTTTTGAGTATTTTGAGTGATTAGTCCAATAAGCGTCCAAAGTGCATTACATATGTGTAGTAAAGTGGTGAAGTGAGGAAGTGGTCAAAATTGTTTTTCACCGAGGCAAATGTTTCCCAAGTTTAATTAACTCCCTGCCATTTTCTGTCCGTCTTATCACTTGATGACTCCATTTTCCGGGAACAGGGGCATTAAATATAAATACACAACAAACATAATAATGTTGCTTGCCTAAAAACAGTATGTTTACGACAGAAGCACATACACACACACACACACACACACACACACAGAAATACGCTACATATATGCACAACTTTATGAATTTGCATTTTAATTGAAGAGTGAGTGATTAGACAGTGTGACTCAGTGTGTCTAATTGAGGTGTTAGTGCAGCAGCTTTAACTCAGCCAGGGGCAGGGCAACTACACACACACACACACACGTATGCATATATATCTAATTACAATAAAAAGTGAGTTTCAGAATATATCTTCCTGTCCGTTGTATGACATCTGGCCATGTTTCTCTCTCTCTCTCTCACACACACACACACACACACACACACACACACACACACCAACTCCTGAATAATTCAGCTCAGATTTGTATGCTTACATGATTCTCAGCATTTTAGTATGCACCATATGTATCATGATATATACTCAGGAGAGCTGGAAGATGTGGGGGGGAGGGGGGGGGGGGGCTGGGGGCGGGTGACTGAAAGTCTGACGCCACAGCATAGCAAAACAACAACAACAACAACTGCGCGTCCATTTTAAATGTGTGTGTAACCTTGTAACCACTTTATTCTGCATTAGATTCAGGTTTCATCGAGTTGCATGTAATCAGAGTGAACAACTGATAAATCATTCCAAGCAAAGCAGTGTAGACAAGTAAACCACGTTTCCACACAAATTGAACTGATTTAGTTCTATCGTAGGCTAGCGGCGTGTGAATGCACTCACGCTCACACACACACACACACACACACACACACACACACACACACAAACACACACAGAGGAACTGAAACAAATAGCCTAAACAACCACTAAATGCATGATGGCAGTGTTATTAATAATCCCATGTCTTTCCTGGAATTACACGGCACCAAACCTTGACATATTACTTAAAAAAATCAGAAATTCTCTTCGGCTGCTTATTCACCAGTTTTCCTTGCCAAATGTATGTGCGCCATCTCAGCACCAGAGATTTAACGCGAGGATCCCTGGTTGGTCAGTGTACTGGACTGCCATTGTGCAAGCACTTCCATTCCCCTACATTTTCTCAACAAGTATTTACTCAATAAATAATTAAAAATATACAGTATATTTGGCTACTCCACTGTTTTAAGCAATTTCAACCTGTTTACCGTAATTTATGTGGATTTCTATATTAGGATTAATATAAACAGTCCAGAAGGAATCTGCAATCGGAATGAATTCACTCAGATTGGCCAAAATCTTTGCATAGCCACTGACACACATGTGCGCACATACACACACACACACACACACACACACACACACACACACACACACACACACAGAGAGTACACACCAGCTCAGGGAAGATACTGGCTGACCTGATGGATCAAACCATGTGCAGAAAAAAGTAAAATGATTGATATTATGTGTATTTTCCCCTCTGTCCCTGTTTCGTCTCCCTATGTCACTCTTTCTTTGAATCTGTTTTTTCTTTTCTCTCTCTCTCTCCCTCTCTCTCTCTCGTTCTCTCTGCCTTTCTCTAAGGTTAATTTGACTTTAGGTTTTTTCTTGTACATCGTTTGATCCATTGGGGCAGCCAATATCCGTCATGTGGAGCTGTGTGTGTGTGTGTGTGTGTGTGTGTGTGTGTATCTCCAGGGCTCTGGCTGTGATGTGGTAATTCAATAAGAGGGCGAGTCAGAGATTAGGCACACGTTTAAAGGAGAGGAAATGTAATTCTGTTCTGGAATTAAAGTTATTATCTTCAAACAGATGGAGGGATAGAGGAGGAGAAATAACACTGTCTGCCCTCCACCATCTCACATCTCAGCACTGAGGGATAGAGATTAGGGGTGTGTATCTCTCCCCATCTGAGACAATTTGATGTGCAGTGCAATACGTGATCGATGATCCGACATGTGAAATATCCATTTAATCAGGAAACAATTCAATAAGATTGAAAGATTGTCAACAGTGAATTTTAATTTTAAAAAAGTGTTTAGGTTTGAGGAGGGGGAAGACACGCCTCCTTCAGTGAGACTGACAGGTACAGAGGCCATGCCTCCTTCACTAGAACTAAGAGATACAGAGGCCACGCCTCCTTCACTAGAACTGACAGGTGCGTAGGCCACGCCTCCTTCACAAGAACTAAGAGATACAGAGGCCACGCCTCCTTCACTAGAACTGAAAGGTACAGAGGCCACGCCTCCTTCACAAGAACTAAGAGATACAGAGGCCACGCCTCCTTCACTAGAACTAAGAAATACAGAGGCCATGCCTCCTTCAGTAGAACTGACAGGTACAGAGGCCATGCGTCCTTCACAAGAACTAAGAGATACAGAGGCCACGCCTCCTTCACTAGAACTGACAGGTACAGAGGCCACACCTCCTTCACTAGAACTGCCAGGTGCAGAGGCCATGCCTCATTCACTAGAACTGACAGACACAGGGACCACACCTCCTTCACTGAAAGTGACAGGAATAGAGACCACGCCTCCTTCATTGAGACTGACAGGTACAGAGGCCACGCCTCCTTCACTGAGACTGACAGGTACAGAGGCCATGCCTCCTTAGCTAGAACTGACTATTCCCAAATCAGTTTATAACATAAATTAGATTAATAATCATTTAAAAAAATCCAAATTTGTGAGAGCTGATATTTACCAAAACCCATGTTTCCATTTGTTTTTTATTTTCCTTTCATCCTTATTTTCTTTCTGTTTATCTGAGAGAACGGGGAGCTGTTTTGATCGCCCTCATTATATCGATGTTGTTCCATCCTGAACGCAGCTTCATATGTTAATTAGTGTGCGATGTCTTCACCTCCTCCTGCTCCATGTTTGGAGCAGTTCGAGAGCGTGACGATGCTAATTACGCACTTAGCTCAGAGCCAGGATCATTTTCTGAGGACGGATAACAAAACAGTGACATCTTCTGTACAGAAATGTGCGCATCAAGCATCAAACGCCCTCCATGCGGAGCCAAGAACACGACAGAACACTGTTTGTTATCTGAGCTTCGACAAATTTGCACATACCCAAATCTACACTGATGGTACGTTAGCGCTCGGTTAATGAACAGCGAGAGATGATTTAACGAGTGTCAAAATAGCTAATGAGCTAACTTCCAACCCACGACTTCTGTCAGGAAAAAAATAAACAATGTGCACGACAGATGGTAAACACGCAACGTCAGAGTGAGAGGTGAAGATTCAGGCAGATTTTAGTTTCACACAAGGATTTCTCTGAAAAATTTAATTATAAGTTACAATATTAAAATAAGACTAGTTTGATGTTTTTGTTTGATAGCTGATGAAATAAAAGCAGCTTTTGCTTGTGCACTTACGTGGTAGGAAGAGCGCTCCTCTCTGTCCAGAGGCTTGGTGACGTACATCTTGCCTTTCTCTGGATCGATGTTGAACACTTCATTAGGCGGCTGATCCGCTCCCACACCGGTGATGCTGTATCTGATGTTAATGGAGCGATCTTTATCTGAACGGATCTGCAAAGGAGATGGAAAGATCCGTCACATGCCATTTTTATTAGTTTTGATACACTTTGGTAAACTTTCAGATCTGTCCCAATATGAGGAGTTAATCCCCATCTGCCAGCCAATCAGGAGCGAGTATTTATTCTCTATGGCCATGCTAGTGCCAGTGATAACAGGAGATAACTTGTTTTGCAGACGTTCCTGTAACGTAACTGTAAATGGATAAAAAGACATGACATTACATATTGCTGAATATATCCTGAATATCCAAATAAATATATATATATACACAGTCAGGTCCGGAAGTATTTGGACAATGACAGAGTTTTTGTGATTGTGCCTTTATACAATGGCCACAATGGCTTTGAAATAAAACAATCAAGATGTGATGGAAGTGTAGACTTTCAGCTTTATTTTAAGAGGCTCCACAAAAATATGGCATTTACCATTTAGGAATTACAGCCATTTTCTGTGTCTCATTGACTGCAAAGGTTTTTCATCCGAGTATTAAAATTATGGTTATATTTACAATTATGTCACTTTGTCCAAATACCTTGACACAACCATTTTGTTGATTATTTTCCAATAAATAAAATAATAAATACATTTACTTCCATTAATTGGACACTTAATTAGAAATTAAAATCTTATCAGTGAATTAAAATACACAAGCACTGACTACATATGATGAGATTTACACTACAGCCCCAAATAATTTGTAGTAAATGGTAGTAAAATGTATATTTAAATTTTAATTTTACTGTTAAAAGAGTAAAATGGTGCCATATTTATGTAATGTGTTTATGTAATATCACTTTTAAGACGCATACCTTGTTCATGTATTTGTATTTAAATAGAAAATGTATACAAAATTGATTCCGTTAATGACGTTCATCAAGCAACAAAGAACCACGTAGCCTTTCTCTCCTCTCTTGACTTCTAACACAAAACACGCAGCTTGTCAGCAGGAAACCGCAAAGTGTAAAATCTTTTACACTTTCTGTCCTGAAGACTTGATCACGGTGGAAAACTTAAAGACACAGATACAAAGCAATGACACTGGAGACTCCTTCCACAAATGTTACATTTCCTAAATGTTAAACATCACCATACCAGCAATTACATGGTTTTATTTTATTTTATTTAATTTATTTTTTTAACATAACCCATAAGAGAACCGCTTTTACAGAAGATTAAACAACACTTTGTGACCTATCAGGTTTCATAAATCAACATCACTGTGGTAATGGAATTTATGATATCTATGCACCACGACAATACATAAGAGACAATAACACACAGAGTCAATATCAGGTGTAAGTCATTAAGAGACAATTAACACTACTAGAATGGTACATGTGTGTGTAAGCTCTGTAACCCTTATAGGAGTCAGATTGTAAGAATTTTTACGGATTTGCGAGATTGTGAGATCATTTTATACGTCCGTGCTCCTCCCGAGGCCCACAAGAGTCCATTAAGATCTTAGACAGAACACAATCAGTGCAGCAATCACACACACCTTCTGCCATCCATCATTCTGCTTCTCTCTCCCAGCTACAGATGTCATTAGCACTGTGTGCGCACACACACACACACACACACACACACACACACGCACACAGAGTGTTATGTTCTCCAGAATTGGGACTACATCACATGAGAAATTCAATATCTCCATCTGGAGGAAATAAGCAGCGTCATTTTTCTTCTGTTTGGAGTTCCTGACAGTCAGAGTTCCCTATAGCAAATGCTCACATTGCAGTGTGTGCATGTGTGTGTGTGTGTGTGTGTGTGTTTCTTAGATAAAACACTCATGCAGACGTTAAGCGCTCCGCATTATTGCTGTAATTAGACAAATGATGACAGGCGGATTTAAACAGAGTTACTGAGGAAACAGACGGTGAGTTTCAGTTGAGGATAAAGTGGCACTAACACGGTTGAGTGTGAATATATTGTTAGAATATATTATTACACAACATCATGGTTTTGGTGTAGCTGTACACACACACACACACACACTTCAAAAAAAGACAAAGCATGGCACACGTAGGCGCTGGCTTTACTGCACTTGTGCCCCATAAAATCTCGTACTATTTTATAACACTATTTAATAAACAAATATGTGTTTGGGGTGCAGCCAAAAGCTTTATTTAATGTGTTGCAAAGGTGGCACACTATTTACTAGGGCAGTATGAGGTTTGGGACGCAGCCACTGGCTCTGCTGTAGCTGTTAATAAGGTATCAGTATCAAATTTTAACAAGTAACATTGTTAACAATATTATCACAAAATTGCATTCTTATTTGCAAATTCAGAATTAGGACAAAACATATGGAAACAATACAAATTAATTTTATTTTTTTATTACCAAAAAAAAAAAAAAAAAAAACCCAGTAGGTGCCTTGTCATTGTGTGTCAAAATCCAAAAGTAGACAGATACAAAGACACAAAATATTCAAAGTTGGTGACTTAAGTAAAAAAAAGATACATCAATATTTATGCAGGGAAAGTTTGTATTTGGAGATGGGTGTATGCAGAGATGGGTTGAACACGTGCTTAATTTAAATTTCTGGGTGCTTCATTCATATTATGCAAATTAGCTGCATGTAGTTCACTTTACATTCAATACCCAAAAAGATCAGGGATAGAAAATAAGGACTAGTGTTTTTTTCCCCCTTTGTTGTCAAGTATAATATGATGTAACATAAAAGCAAGGTTTTATTTGCAAATTCAGAAATAGGACAAAATGGATGGAAATACACACTTCTGTGATGCCATAATGTCATAATTTGAAAGAAGGCCATTAATCAGGTGGAAGAAACAGAGGTGTTATAGCTGCTGAACTGACACATCCAGGAAGGGAGAGAGAGGGAGAGGGAGAGAGAGAGGGAGAGAGAGAGAGGGTGTGTGAGATGTTGGTCTGGGACTGCTGTGTAATTGGGTCTCATTTTAGGGCATTTTTCCATTTAGAGCCCAAATTGGCTCCACCTGAGGCTGACACTCTCCCACTATTAGAGACCAGACGCTAATGGAGTTCTTCATTGTACCACTGCATGTAAACACTGTCCCAGACTAGACCTGCACCTGAACACACACGTATGGGTTTCCATTTAAACTAAGTTTTCAAATTTCAGGTTTTCCATTCAGTATTTCTAATCCACATTTTCAAAATTTTCATTAAAAGAGCTGGATGGAAAAGCCCATGCAGCCTAACATTAACGTGGTTAGAAAAAAAAAAAGCATTCTGCAGTGTTAATTTTGGACCAAAAGCAATTTTTCTTGTAGCCGCTGGGTTTTTTTCTGGGTTTTGCTCTCGAGTGAGAAAATCAGCACATTGAGAAATCAAACTGCTTTCAGTCAAAGGATCCCGATATTTCTAAACTACTGACTACACGTACTGATTAATATTTCCTTAACGACGTAATGGGAAAAAGTACAAAGTCATTCACTTATCAGTACAAGGGAACTGATAAGGAGCAGCATTTTTTATATGAAAAAACTCATTGAATATATTATTAAATTAATAATTAATAAATATAACAAATTAATACATATAGTATCTCACCTTTAGTGTTACACGTCTTTAAACTGTGACCATTTAATACCAAACTCAATATTTAACAAAATCTAAAAGTATTTATGACCAAACTCAGTATTACAATATTATTATTATTATTATTATTATTATTATTATTATTATTATTAATAACACTAAAACAAAAACAGATGTGGCAGACTTACCAATAACATTGAAATAAAAATTAGGATAAAAATCAACAAAACTTGAAAACAAAGTTTGCAAAAAGGAGAATTAAAAAATTTCTTTTTTAAAAAAAAACTTTATAATATCTCCTTTTACATTTTAATATCTAATATTTTACTTTTAGATCACATAATTTTATCACATGATGACATGATTTTATTTTAGAACATATATTTTGCTTAAAAACAGCCCTGGAGATGTAGATAACTATAACTCACTCACTCAAAAATGTTCAAAAGGAGGAATTTCTCCACAAGGGGGTGCTATTAACGTGTACATAGCTTTTGCTAGTTGCTATGTTTAAGCGTAAATAAAACTATAAATCCGAATAATTCTCGTATTATTATTATTATTATTATTATTATTATTATCATCAGGACGTCATCTCTTTTTGTCGACATGGATGATAGCAGTTGGGCAGAAACATTTTCGTGTTCACTTGTGTTTCCAGAACAATTGCTTTGCTTCTGTGTTTTTTTCAGCAAAGTGTGAGAATCTTCTGGCGCTAATTTAATAAACACTACCCAAACAGCTGAGAGGCAGAATTCAGAACGATTACACACTCAAGTGGAGAAAAAAAAAAAAAAGTAATTCCCCCTCCTTCATCCCTCTCTCTCTTTCTCACCCTCAGTTTTAATGGGAGTGGAAAAGAAGCATAAAATGTAAATTAATTTAATCTGACAGTGTGCGAAGCCCAGCATAAATCCCCTTTTTTATATCATATATTTTATGACTCAGGACACGATACATGCTCCGCATTTTCCTCTAGAGATTTCCACCCACTTTTGTATGTGTGGTCTGGGGATTTTCGCTGTATTAGTGTGTTTGTCAGAAGATTAAAAAAAAAAAAACTAAACGGTGGAACGTGCCCTAAAATAGGTTAAAATTCAGATTAAACTGTAAAATATAAATGTTTTTCATATTTTCTTTAATTACGTATCAAATAATAGTTGAACAAAAAAAATCAGAAAATCAAGCCATCGTTTCCACAATTCGGAGGAATCGATTTTCTTCGGCCTTCCCAAACTTAGTAAGGATGTTGCTAAGTAGCTAACTCACGCAAAAAGGCGACGAATAACAAGGACGTCGCTTAGATGTGGCTAAACTCTAGTCTGTTTGTACCTGTACGAAAAAAAGAATGTTAGCTACATTGCAAAAACACACTAAAATGGCTGCCAGTGTTTAGCATTGTTTAGCATCTCTATTTAAATAGCTAGCTAAATAATTATCTACAACAAAGACTCGAAGAAGTCTTACAGCAGTAAGCACTGGCCCACTACTCTACTCTCTTATATCACCTGACTTTAGTGGGCGGGGCTTTGGAGGGAGATGTGGATGGAGGATATGGGATTGAACGGTAACTCCACCAGAAGCTAAGTCTGGTGGAAGCTAGCAAGATCACCATTAGCACTTGTTGCATCAGTGGCTTCATATCCAAATTTGGAGCTGTAGATTGTTCCAGGAAATTATTGAAATAAATAAAAACATGTTGAACGGATGATAGAAGGGTCAGACATAAACTATTAGGAGTAATGATCAAATTAAATGTACGAAAATCTGCTTATTTTTACCGGCTGAAAACTTAAACTGAAACTAGGACAAGAGACAAAAATCTGCTGTTAAACTTCCGCTTTATTTCACTATCGTGCTGTTTCAGTGTGTGATTGGCACTTTAGCTGATTACACACACACACACACACACGCACGCACGCATGCACAAAATAAACAGGCGAGACGAATGTATGCTTTCTTCGGGGTAATGAATGATAATTGATTCAGTTTGAACAACACTAGAAGGAAAAGGCTCTCACCTCATCTCTTGCTCCTTATTAGAGAAAAGATGAAGAGCAAGAGGATGCGCAAGTGTGTGTGTGTGTGTGTGTGTGTGTGTGTGAGACTAAAACTGTGTAAATGACTTATTTGTCACTGGATTGATGCTAAATTTCCTTCATTACTGATGTTGTGTAAGAGCTGCTGACTGATTCTATCACTCAGTGCTGTTAGATTTCAGACACACACACACACACACACACAAACTGATCTCAGTCAGACACTGCCAGACAGTGTGTCAGTGTTAAACAATGGAGCAACACTGTATTCAGTTCAGGTCAAAATGTTCCAGTTAAAAAGGTTTTCATAAACTTTCAAATAAGCTTCCAAAAGACCTGCTCTTTATTATTATTATTATTATTATTATTATTATTATTATTATTATTATTTCTTTATTTTTTAATAACTCTTGCATAAATGACTTCATATGCAACATCTGGGTAGGAAATGATATTTAATTGACATTTTAGCAAGTGCTAATTGTTCTCGATAGTCAGGAAAAGTTTGGATCCTAAAGAAACTTCTGGAAAAGTTAACCGGAGCTGAAAGTGAGACTCGGGAATAACGTGTTATTGGTATAAAGATGATGAGACGTGTCAAAAAAACTTGTCAAATACAATGTGAACTCATAAAAAGAGTGTCGACTGGAGTGTGTGCTGTGTTCAGAAGGTGAATGTAATAAAACCTTTTCACAGGCTCTTTAAATGCTGTCAGCTTCTGAGCTATTAATGTGTAGCGAATATCTGCTATAACACTAACGTTAGCGCAGGAATATGATCAGATTTATGATCAAAGCCTCATTATTCGGAAACACTGGCAAATAATTAAAAAAAAAATCCTTCAATGAAGTAAATATAGGTTTCTTTTTTGTCTTTACGTTGCAGAATCCGACTTCCTAAATTGAATACCTACCCTCCAGTCGTACTCATTTGCGAAAGTGATGCCACTCAGGCTGCAGTAAATCACACGGCAGGTGATAAATGCTTAGCTTTGCATTGACGCTCACTTCTGTTTTACACCTTTACGCAGAAACGCTTCAGACTGCAGATTAAATTATAAACCTGCGAACGTTTGGTTAGCGCTCGATGCTAGGCGTAATTAGAGTGTAATGCTCTTTCCTAACACGTCTGAGGCTATGTGCTATGTGATGGCTATGTGCTAGCTATGTGCTAGCTATGAGCTAGCTTGCTAAACCTTCACTTTCATTTTTACTAAGAGCGAGAAAATTTTCAACATACATTTTGCCTAGTTGCCTGGCAACGGTGTTATTTTACTCTCCTTCACGCTTCACTTCTATCCTACTTTGTTGTTTATTTTTTTTCTTTCTCCTTTTTCTTTCTGTCCTGTTTTATTTATTGTCCTTTCTTTCTTTCTTTCTTTCTTTCTTTCTTTCTTTCTTTCTTTCTTTCCACTGTATGCATAGTAAGAATGTCTTTTTCTTTAGATTTTTTCTCTCCTTTCTTTGTTTTCTTTGCATTCTTTCTCTTAGCTTTCTTTCTTTTAGTTTTCTTTCTTTCTTTCTTTCTTTCTTTCTTTCTTTCTTTCTTTCTTTCTTTCTTTCCACTGTATACATAGCAAGAATGTCTTTTTCTTTTGCTTTTTTCTCTCCTTTCTTTGTATTCTTTGTTTTAGTTTTCTTTCTTTCTTTCTTTCTTTCTTTTTCTTTCTTTCTTTCTTTCTTTCTTTCTTTACACTGCAAATAGTAATGACATGTTCTTTTTCTTTCTTTTCTTTCTTGAATTTGTTTCTATCCTGCTTTAGTTTGTTTTAGTTTTCCTATGTTCAAGAAACATATAAATAAATCTCCACTCAAGCTTCACTGAACTTCTAGCCGCAGACAGAATCAAACCTGAAAGTAAATTTTACAGTTCTGAACAGGACTTTGGTTCATTTCACTCACTAGCTACATTTTGGCCTCATGCACACAGGCCACTATGATAAATTCAATTTCCGATACGAGACTTGTGTATTTATTGTGTATAAGGATGATGTGGACTGAAATACAGACTACTACTTGAATTAAAGATAAAATGTGTGAATGCAGAGAGAACTCAAGTGTGTAGAAAGTCAGCTTTGGCTTTGCATTCTTACTGCTTGTGTGTTTTTCAGTTTCTTTTCTCATCTTTTTCTCATTAACAGTTGGCTAACCTGTAATCTCAATCTATAATTGTATGTAAATTCCACTCCAGATGGCGACGACATGAGATTTTGGGTCTTATAACACATGTGCCACCCATTTGCACACAATAGCGAGGTCTTTTCACAGTTATTATTATTGGAGCTGTTAAAATGCTTTGGAAAGCGACAGATGCTTTACTGCATCCTGATGATCTAGAGTCGCAACATTTGTCACAATTTTCTCTGCAAAACTTCGGTGGAAACTGTTCCTCACCCTTCGGTGGATGTGACATCACCCTTCCTGTTTCTCCAGATGGCACGAGCCACAACTACAGCACCGATTTTATTCCTCCATCAGAACTCAAAGATAAACACATAGAACATTACATCCTTATTGGCTAAAATTAGCATGGATAATAACACATAAGACATAGCAGAGTGTGCTAAGTGTTAGCCATCAGCAAAGACATGTTTTGTGGCTTTAGTTTGCGTCTTTAATTTTGCACTGTAATAAGCTAACGGAGCAAACAGCGAAGTTTAGCAAGATTCGTTACTCGAGTGGTATTAAATGTTTTTTTTTTTTGTTTTTTGTTTTTTTTGAGTTGTTCAATGTCTGAAATGGAATTGCTGGTGTGATTTCTATATTTTCTATCTGAGTAAATGTTATTTATAACAGATATGACATGCATAGCTAACTCCAGTTGCTGTGTGTGATCTGAAACCAAAAAATCCAAAATTATGAAGAAAGAAAAGCAAAAAAATATCTGTCATTTCCAAGAAAGGAACTCGAACAGTAAATTACTTCCACAATTACTCCATTAGCGCAACAATATTTCTACAGCTCAAGCACAGACTGTAAATGGAGCTCCTATTAAACAAGTTACCCCGCTAACGCTAACAATATTGCTCTTCTCTCTCTCTCTCTCTCTCTCTCTCTCTGTATTGCCTCTCTTTCTTTCTGTCCTCCATTTTTTATTCAATCATGTATCATAATCTTCAACCAACAGACAGCTTGACATTTCCCGGGTTGGGTTCTCGAGACGGCTGCACACTTCTGTCTTCTTCTATCATATTCAGATGTACACACTCATCCTACACGATGACAAGCTTTCAGGAACGAGAGAACAAGAGAGAGAAAGTGAGGAAGTAGAGTTCTAGTTTGTGGAAGTATAAGAAAACCCTCATGGACAATGTGTTCTTCCTGCTCCAACGTTGACGTACTCGTCATTTTGTCGAGGATCTTTAGCTACATGGTGCAGCTGATCATGCTTTCAGCTTGTCCACTGTAGCTAGTGCTACGTTCAGATAAACTCCTCATTTGTTTAGCATTTTCAGGAGATTTCAGATAGTGGTTGTTGCTAAATGTTATTATGGTGGAATTTTAGTTGTTCTGAGTCTTTTCTTACTGTTTTACTAACACATCTGAGGGAAATGTTTATATTCGTGACAGATAGGATGATGTGAAACTCACGGCACAGCAAAAAATACAAGCAGCGGCAATGATGAGACGTCAACAAAACATGCTAATGGACGGAAATAGACTCGCTCTGAAGAATACTTTTGTAATAATTTTCTTTATTTACAGGTCTATCATTACAGTGTCTTCATCGTTTTATTTCAGTTTGCTGTTGCATAATCTTTTATAGAATTTGGCCAAGATTTTGTCAGGATCATCTCATATAGTGGTGTGAAAGATTAAATAATTAAAACCCTCAACTATTGGTTTGTTACGTTGGTATTCGTTTCTCTATTTAGTTTTTGGATTCTTTGTTTTTGCCTTCTATATACAATACACAAACTACACAGGCACTGGAATAACAGTTTCTCCACCCACTGTGCACAATATGTTGAAATGCTGAGTCATTTTGGATTCACCCATATTCCCGGGAAGAGTCATGTGACCTAAATATATCAGATATGATTCTGTCAATATGCATCACTGAATCGTAGTCAGTATTATACAAAGCATATGTTGTTTTATATATATACATATATATACATATATATATATATATATATATATATATATATATATATACACACACACACACACATATATATATATATATATATGTATGTATATATAAAACAAGAAATCAAAGGTATTATTGCTTTAAAAAGGCATTTACAGGCGAAAAGGAAGAGACAAAGACATAATGGGGACTGAATCTTATCTTACAAATAATCATCTTATAAAAAATATTTAACAAATAAATAAACAGAAAAAATACTCACATGGAAACCTGGCATTTGAGTGTGGTCTTAGACAATAACTGTGTGTGTGTGTGTGTGTGTGTGTGTGTGTGTGTGTGTGTGTGTGTGTGTGTGTGTTTGTGTGTGTGTAAAGTAAATCATATGTGACTAATGAGAAACAGATGGTCATTTAGTATGCAATATGTAGTATCTATCTATCTATCTATCTATCTATCTATCTATCTATCTATCTATCTATCTATCTATCTATCTCTTTGTGTGTATATCTGTCTGTATATCAGTTTGTGTGTGTGCGTACCTGTCTGTCTCTCTGTGTATCTGTAAGTCTGCTTGTTTTTTTAGATAGATAGATAGATAGATAGATAGATAGATAGATAGAATGGAGATTGCAGCATAATTGTAATATATGATGTACTGCACACTAAATGACCATCTGTTTCTCATTAGTCACAAAAGCAGATGATTTATGATTTACTTTACACACACACACACACACACACACACACACACACACACACACACAATGTGTCTGTCTGTCTATCTTTTATCTATACATGTCTTTTTGAGTGTACAGTATATCTGTCTGTATCAGTTTCTCTCTCTCTCTCTCTCTCTCTCTCTCTCTCTCTCTGTCTGTCTGTCTGTCCATAAGCCAGTCAGAGTTTATTATTGAGAGA
>CM040990.1:2715682-2755186 GCA_022985145.1 Pangasius djambal | reverse complement strand
TCTCTCTCTCTCTCTCTCTCTCTCTCTGTCTGTCTGTCTGTCCATAAGCCAGTCAGAGTTTATTATTGAGAGAATAAGAGAGAGAAGGAGAAAAAGAAAGACAGATTGTCCTCACTTCTGATTGGCTGATTGAATGTAAATAAGGACCAATAGGAGAGCTGGCATTTTCATTACTGTGTAATGGTTTGCTATTAGTGTTTGTCAGTGCAGCTGATTACTCCTCTATATTTTCTCAGAATCAAATCCAAGTACTTTCCAAGTACTAAAGACAAACAACACGGCGGCTAAATCTGGTTCTCTCATGAGCAATCTGTCTGACGCACTGACAAACACAAGTGTGCTGAAAAATAAACCTTAAAAATGAAAGGTAAAATCCTGTCTGAACTCTAACGGTGCAGCCGGCGCAGTTCGGTCTTACTTTTTACAGCGGATTCTTTCCTCCATTACACTGAAACATATGTGTGTGTTGGATACGAGATCAGAGTGTGTACAAGAGAGAGAGAGAGAGAGAGCGAGAGAGAGATTAGGTTTGATTTCCACTGGATGGGTGACAACGCTAATCCATGGTTCGAGCCAAAGCTTCTCTACAGGAGCCAAGCTACACCTTCTGTTAGTGTAGCATTTCTGGCTAATGCTAATTTCTCCAAACGCACACGTCTCCAAGGACACACCTGGACACGCAAAGCTGACCAAAAGACAGCTGTCACTGTGATAAACGAGCTGGATGTACCAACACACACACACACAGGTTTACCTTTAGGCGTTTATGAATCTGGAGTGTAAATGACATGAGATGAATAACTGCCTATGATTCGTATTAACTTTAAAATAAAAAAAAAAGCAGTTAAAATAACTTATATAAATGCAGTTGTGTTCTCATGAGCTGCAGTTCAGGGGCCCATCGTAGCTTCGACTGATTCTGAATATGGCTGAACACGTTTGGTTTTTAGCCTTGTGACGTCTTTTATTAGTAAAATTCACAAAACATCCGAGAAACAAAATGTTATCTTGTTCCAGTGACAGCTATGTCCTAGCTAGCTAAACTGCTAGCAGTGTTTTCTTGTTTCCATTAAGAGATAAGTGCTAGCTAGGTAAATTGTTAGCTAGTTTTTTTGTTTGCTAGTTGCTTAGCCACAATGTTCACACACTGATTTTATCCATGTTCATATTCATATGTTGAAAGCACAAACTCACAATTTCAATGCTAAGCAGTCTGTCGGCTAAGCAAAAATGCTAATATCTGCATGGCTAGCTGTAGCTATAATTTCACAAAAAAAAGGTGAAATTTGAAATCTAATTGCACAAAGTTACATTAAATCCTAAACACTATCATTATAAAAAAAAGAAAGAAAGAAAAAAGAAAACATGGGAAATGATGACAGGAGAGGAATTGTCGTTATTTGGACATCTTGGACAAGCGGAATTGGTTTCTTTACATACCTGCTCGTCCTTTTTTTTTCTTTCAGTCATTTATTTTTATTCAGTCATTTATTTTTAAAAGGTTACAGAGCTTAATATGTTTAAAGCTTTGTAAAATAATTTACAGTAAAGATTTTTGGGTGACTTTCATTACTTGATAGCGATGTTAGCCTCGTAGCTCCAGTGTAAAACTAAAGCAGATGTAAGACACCCGACATTTGTTAACTTTAATCAATAGCTAATTTATACTCCACTTTCCATATTTCCTAGTTGCCTAGCAACAGCTTTCTTACATTAACTTTAACTACTTTGATTTTAACACAAAGTAGCTTGTGAAACAGGAATGAAGGAGTGAAGACGCTATGTGTACAACTACTGGCTAGGTGTGGATGATATGCTATTCAAAAAAGAAAGCAAAATGAACAGTGACATTTGAAAATGTTCATTTTCCTGCCTCTTTATAGAATATATTTATATATATTCATGAACAGTGTAGTGCCCTGTGCGAACTAACTGGGACTAATAGGGGAAATAGTATAATTTTATATTTATTTTCTGCAGAATTTTACCTTTAACAATACCGATGAAATGCCCTGTGCGAATAATTCCACAAAAAAAAAAAACTATATGCGAAAAAAAAAATGGTTTTCTCCCCAGAAGAATCGTTGAGCCATGAGAACGTTTCATTTGAGAAAAGATGTTATTGTTATTTGAGTGCTGCTCTCTGTCCTCAGTTCACACTTATCGTCTTATTTCCATCTCTATTGCCTTCTCTCTTCAGTGCAATCCCCTGTGAAGCAGCCGTGGGGCATTGTGGGTAATTACCATTAACCTACAGTTGGATCTATTATATTTACATGAGGAGCACTGGCACTGACACCGACATCTTCTTTTCTAAACGGCTCCGTAAATCAGATCAGATCTCTCAGCAGCAGACGAATATCCATTTGCTTCATGATTCTCCTCCAGGGAATGGAGTGAATAAAACAAAATAAAGAAAGAAATAAAGTAAAAAAGCCTCATCTCGCCAGCTCTGTTGGGCCTGGGGGCTTTCTCCTTCTCGATCAGTCTCGGCATTTCCCTCCCATCTACATTTCCTCCTTCAATTATTGCCCTTTTTTTCTCCTGACCCGCCGCCGCCACTGCTACCAGTGCGAGTGTTTATGAAATAATGCATCACATTTATTTGTGTACTTTCTCAGATAGACGCTTCAAATCTTGCACGATTTCCATATATTAGGCGAAGCAGTGCGCTCTCCGGCTGCGTTCTAATGCGATTTCTGTAAAACGATGCCGACTCTCATTAGGAGTCTCCTCGGGAGTTCTCTCTTTCGCTTCTTCAGGCCACACAGTTGAGTCACTGTAATATATTGGCTTTTTTTTAACGGCTGTTTGGTGCCATAGGCAAAATTTTACACGCCCCTTATCCTGGCCAGACACCGTTCCTGAGGCCCACCTCCACCCACCTGTCCTACTTTTCATGTTTAATCTGAGCTGACTTTAATTATCGCTTTCCGAAAACAAAATCTGAACACTCCCAACTGTCAAAAAATATAAAACAAAAAGTCTTCTTATTAGAAAATGATTAAAAAAACCCTCCTGGATGTTCTCATTTAAAAAAAACATAGTACTGTAATAATATAATACAGCTACATGACAGGATTGAGTTTTTAATTAAATAAATTAATGATTTTGATTAAATAATGAATGTAAGGTAATAACGAAAACCAAAAAAAGGATTAATGAAATTAAATAATTCAAACAAACGAGCAAATAAATAAATAAATAAATAAATAAATAAATAAATATGTTTTGGTTTGTTTCTTTGTTGCACTCAGTTGTTTTTAATATACTATTGCAAGTCTTTACATAATTATTAAATTATAACAAATTTTAAACACAGACCATTTTAAATCACTTCGATACTCTTAGAGTATTATTTATTTATTTATTTATTTATTTTTACATTTTTTTTGAAAGTCCTGGATGAGGGACAGCATTTGATTACCAGTAGTTGAAGCTGTGTTAGTTGCTTGTTATAGAAATTGATGAGTTTCTTCAAAATATAGAATAGTATTAGAAGTATTAGAGTGCATTAACATTAAGCTGTGGTTTGCCTTGTAGCCAGGACTTCCGTCAGAGCTGCTGTTATAGAAAATTAACAGACACCTTTACATTTGCTCAGCAAGGAGTCTTTAGTGTCAGTGCATTACAACAGTCAGGAAGTTTTTCAAAGTTTTGCTCAAGAAGCCAACAGTGCCAGGTTGGAGATGCTGCGATTTGAACTCACAATCTTCCGATCAACAGCCCGAAGCCTTAACCACTGAGCCACCACTTTCCCCTAAGCTCACACATCAGTGTATGAAAGAACTGCTCTATAAGACCTGTCGGTGTAACAGGCTCAGACGAGGGCGTGGTTGTTGTGAGGGGTGGAGTTTCAGCTTCATTTATATCAAATACAACAATCTGATTTATTTTATTACCGTTGTTTTAATTTTGCCTCAGACCAGGCTGAAAACTGTTATGATGCTCAGATAGTCCTTGCGTAATCTGTAAACACAGACACTGTGCGCACAGAGTCAAAGAGGCTCCAATCTTTTCATTTCATTATGCAATTCTTTTTAGTGTGGTGTCAATAAGAGTGACCTAATTTACCATTACACCGCTCATCTTGTTGAAAATGGTTGCTTCATGTTTTTCCCCCCTCCAATTCTGTAGCTTCTTCTTTTTTATTATTATTTTTTTTATCAGAAGCACTGTAAATTATCCATCTCCTAAACAAAGTTAAGTCCCTGAGCCATGACTCAGACGAAGATTTTCTGTTTCATTTCTGACCTGGCTGGAGGGATGACAAGAGCGAGCGAGAGGGATGAAAAAACGCAGGAGGGAAGACAGACAGTCATCACTGAGATCCACGTGAAGAGACGTGTGCAGGACGAAAGGTTTGACTCTGATCTCCAATCGGAGTGTGTGTACGGAATAGAGCACTCTGTGTCATGCTCTAACAGGGAAATAATCAACGCCATAGTGGTGTGATGAAGCGGAGTTACTGTTAACACCTTAAAAATGATTGCTTTTCAATAACAGCAAGTCCATTCCATTTTTCTTATTTATTACCGAATGACACGTCATACTTTTTTATCCATTTATAGTTACATAGCATCTGTAAATAGCCCCTCTTTTTTTCCTCTCTTTATTTGTAGATTATGTAGATCCTCCAGTATTGCCCCAGTAATGAGCTATGAATGTTTAATATATAAATATATAGATGGAAACACATGACAGCTTACTTTTCGTAAAGATTTCCAAGTTTGACTTAGTCGGTGTGTTATTATTTCTTTATTTCTGACACTCTGCGAATGAAACCAGTTTGAATGTCAATGTAGGAAATGTTTCAGCTGACATATATATAAAAAATAAGAAGCTAATTAAGCAACTGGTGATAAATTCCAGTGACGTGAGCATTAATAAAGGCTTAGCACAGTGATATGGATATGAATTCTCACTCATCTCTCTCCATGATAAGGCACAGTGTAATTATTTACCAAATTTCCATCTTTTCCATTTCAAACGCCAGCACTAATTCAGAACTAATTGGAGAGATAAAGTTCAAATCCAGAGCTAACTGCAAAATAAATATAAACAGCAACCTTCAAATGGAGAAAATAACTGCGCTAATTTGATTAGAATCAGACCGTTTGTTTTTCATCCTTAACGCCGAAAGATAAATGAGAGAAGAAATGGAAACTGTAACGAGGAAGCAATTACATTGATCAAGTTAATTTTCTTTTTCTGAGCCGGAAATTTGTTTTATGTGTCGTTTTATTGATATTGACTGGCATGCTAATGAAAAATAATTTCGACTCTGACTCGTGGGGAGTCTAAAGCTGGCCTTGCAGCCATTCAGTGCACTAATGCATCATTTGATTAAGAGCAGCTCCTATTTACACAAAATAAAGAGCAGGGTCTGAGATCAAGTGTAAAATGATCGGTATAAGAGGCCTAAAAGATGACAATGCCTGAGAGTCATTTCTGAACATGAAGCGAATGAATAGAACAAAAGGATATGATTGTATCTACGGGCATTAACTCCGCCCCTCGGCTCAAACTTAACCTGTCGTATCTTTACACAAATATTTGTGTATTTGCACCAGGTTTTTTATTGCTATTTTTCCTTTTAAAATAATTTTTTTTAATACTCAGCATATATTCGAGGTCTGACTACACGTCGGGTTGCAGCAGCTACGTGAGAGGCATTGTTCACATTCTCACCTGCGTATCTTTTGTACATTTGAAAGATTAAAAGTGATATCCATTAGCCGATACATCAGGTTTCCATGTCCATGCAAAATGTTTCTAGATTTAATGGCGAATATTCTGGGACGCATATAGTGTTCCCTTTAGAACTGTCATCATGCTGTCCTAAGCTGTGTCTCAAACTGAACACGATGACCTTAAATTTAAAACTGTTTGCCAAACTACACAGAGGATTTTCACAAAATAGACTTTTTGGCAGGTTCGAAGGCTACATGAAAGTTTTTTTTATTCTTATTCAAACACTAACCGTTATAAAGAAATTGTTTAGTCTTAATACTCAAAAGCTGCCTCATAAGTATCCGATTTGTGACACAGCTGAAAACAACACATCACCCCGTGCTACACTGCTCCACCATTTACGTTTGTACTGCACCATGCGCACATATGTGTCACATTAATCTTTTAAATGTAAGAATAAATGCAGGATACACGTAGCCTCGATGTTTAAAAAGCAAGGATAAACCCGGCATTGCATTGCTGTTTAGTGACATCACTGCACTGGCATCAGCAGAGACTTGCTCAACTGAAGGGACGTCTAATGGAACTGGGAAAAGAAATTGCATTAAAACAGGAAGAATTCTTGCAATCATAAAATCATGTTGGTCAGTCTGAACTATTTGCTTTTATTAGACCATGTTTTTCCCTTTTCTTAGCTGACTGATGGATGGAGCTGTTTACGGCATTTTGAATGACATTGTGTCCAAATTCTGCCATACATTTGCTGTCTTCCTGCACAGGCCATGTTGGTGAGGCAGGACGACAATAACAACAACACAGCCTCAAACAAAATGAAGTCGAGAGGTTATCACTCTTATGCTATAGGCTACTATCTTGTGAATTTTTAGAGAAACGCTTTAATAGGCAGACGAGAGTCGACAACTTTCAGTCATCCAGCATACAGACTAGCGGCTCATTTTGGGCGGTTTTAGACATACCTTTGATTAACTGTGTTCAGGGTAATCTTAATAACCAAGTTAGACAGATTTGAGCAAAAGTTCCAGCCCAACTACACCTCAAAAACCACGCAAAAGACCTGAAACTACCCCGAACTGGAAAAGAGACAAGTTTTTTCTTCTTTTTCTCAGCCTTTGTGTGGGTAATAAGTATTTCACATGCATTTCTCACAGACGTTATCCATTCCATAATCCTCCTTTCCCTCTCTCAATCTTTGCAGTATATATATTACAATAGAAATAGTTCTGTACAACACATACACACTGTCTGCACTTACACTCTTTTGCAGAAATTTATTAGATTTAATTTCGATTATTTGTCAACCTTGTTATTAACGCCTCCTCCACTGAAAAACAAGCATGGAGCAGCATGATGCTTGCCCCAATGGGTCTCTGTTAGTGCTTGTTGCAGTTCCCATGTTTGACCACTAGGTGCAATAATGCTAAATGGGGCAGTGAGCAAGCTGCCTCATGATTGCACAATATGTAGAAAAGCAAGATGGAACCTAGGCTTATACGTGTCAAAGAGCAACAAAATAATTGATAATTCAAAAGAAGTAATTAGTATTTAAACAGAATTTAGAATACACGGAATTGTTACTGAAGACTTTATGAAGATTAACATGTATTAAACGGCTGATATAAATGGTGGGACTCTGCATCATTTGCCCCTATGGACGAGCTGCCACTGGGTAAGGAGCAAGTTTAACAAACATGGTGGTAAAAATAGTGAATGTTACAATTTGCTCAAGTTGTTGGATAGCTACAAAGTCTAATCATTTCAGTTTGTAAACAGATAAACAGATACAGGCTGTCAAAGTGGCCACAGTGCTCCTCTACCACCGTCTGAGTGGAATGTTAACACGTGATTTTCTTTGTTGAGATGCGTGCAAAAGAAAAATATATTTTAGTTCAGGACAGTCTGTAGTTTTCAGATATATAGTATATATGTACGTTTTTCTCAGGCCACTATACATACGAAATGCTTGGAATTTAACCTCCAAAAAGTTCTACCTCTTAGATTTTCGACTGCACGTGAGCTCAAGCTAAATATCATACTTCCTGGAAGTACTTTTAAACGTTTTTATCCCTTCTTTTCTGCTTTCACTACGCAGACTGAGAACAGTCTTCTCTCACTGAGTGATTTTTTTATTTTTTTACTGAAGCTTAATAGCAGCTCTGTGTACTTTACAGATAACAGAAGGCTCATCAACAATGACTTAGCACCACCATGTGACTCGCTTTGATTAAAACCCATTTACTTAAGTATTTTATTTGCTTTTATTGCATGTCTCCAAGACATCCAAAATCTGTCTTTACACTAATAAAGTCTTAAAGTTGTGTTTTCTGTTAAGTGCCGCTCACTGATCTGTTCAGTACTCGCACTTGTGGTGATGTTTTGTCCTAGCGCTGCAGGTTTATCCGTCTACGTTTTACAGCTATACGAACTGTTGTGGAAATGTTTTGAAACGTTCAGTCTGAGTGAGGATAAATAAGAAATCCTGTGGGAATGTGGCATTACCTTTTTGTCTCGCAATTATGAAACAGCCATTTTTTAATCAAAACTAACAATACTTCAGCTTGTTATCCTCATCTTTATTTATTTATAAATGATCTTTCTTTTTTTTATTCATCTGTTCATATTTTATTTAATCTTATATTTATAATTCATATTTTTACCTTTGGTAAAAGATTCCAGTGGATCACATTTTCCCAAACAGAACAGTCATGTGATGTGATGATCTTATTTCAGAATATAATGGGCTCAAGATGATTACAGGAATTATGAATCACACGTTCAGATTCTCTTCAGCTTTCGGTTTAGAAACAATAAAACACGCTCGTCGTTCGGTTTTGTTTTCCACGCACGAGTAAGGCTTTTTCTCAGTCACTGAGCATCACTGTTTGGTTAACACTTCAGAGTTTCCCTAGGTTCCGTCCCTGGAACTTACATTTCTGTTTTCCTGCCTTCAAAATAAAAGCCCAATTCAGACCGGGCCCGAAAGTGCTGCTACACAATGGACCTCTCAGAAGTGTGCATGCTCTTTCTGAAACCGAAATGGCCTCAAATTGAAACCTAAAAGCAGCAGGTTTTTTTCCCTCAGCCCTTATTCGAGTGCATCTCTGACAGTGAGGCGGGTGATATTCTGTCTAAACCTGACAGAAATGGATATTGGGGATATTCCTCCAGGACATGCTGTTATAGGAAATTGATCAACTACCCTGAAGATGATTATTTTCCTATAACAGCATGTCCTGAAGTGTTTTTTTCCCCTTTTACACTACAGCAATTTGCCAATGATTACGACTCTATTAATTAAAGTATGACACAACATAATTTTTTTCTCTATTTATAGTCACTTTTAATGTTGTGGAACATGCACAAAATAAGTCAGATCCTGAAACTGAAGTGAGTAAACTCCTCTGTCCTGAAGACCTTCTCATGGCAGAAAACATACTGACCGTTATAATGCTCTGAAACTGGAGACTCCTTCCAACAACGTTAAATAAACATCTGCTTAAAGAAAACTTTACCATACCAACGATTATATATTTTACTTTTATAAAAGCTCTGTTAACACCTTCTGACCAATCAGAATCAAGATTTCAACAGCACTTTGGTATAAATTTAGATTATAACATGTTGAATATGATGTATTTTATTCCCCTTCTTCTTCTTCTTCTTCTTCTTCAGCTTGTTATTTCTTTGGCAAGATTAAGCAAAACACGTATGCACATAACTATGAAGGGAAATGTAACATTTTAAAACAAAATACTTTTCTAACGGCACCTTAAACTTATGACTAGGTTTGAATTTGTCGTTTTCTTTGACTAGGCTTGAATTTGTCGTTAAAAATGGATTGAAAAAAAAATAGATTAAAAACTAGAACATTATTAAGATATATTACACAGAGATGTGAAAATCCCCGGGCCAAGAATTTTCTTCCATGTAGCCAAGAGGTTTATAAATGATCCACGGCTGCTTTTAAAAATACATCAGCTAGGGATTTTCATATTAATGAAGAAATTTCTAATGATGAGTGTGTGTCCCAAACCAAGAACACACAACCACACGTGCACAGAAGCGTCTACACACGGTTAGTGGCTGTATTAATCCTCACCTTGTTAAATAAACACGCAGACTCTCTGTGCCAGGAAGCAGAAATCCAAATACACATCCATGCCGGTTTGGACTGAAAATTCTACCAAGGTGTCCAGTACATGAGGGTTTATCTGATATATATAAATATGATTTATAAATATATACATTTTACATTCATGTTTGTAACAAGTGATTTTTTTTTTTTTAACTCATAAAACGTCTCTGCTCTACTCTTCTCTCCGTGGTACAGTAAGTTATTTTCAAAATGCAGAGAGTTTTTTTTTTACCCTATAAATTCTTTAGGATACTGAGAATATAGCGACTTTCCACATTTTGAAAATCTCTGTGGTCATGTACTGCATTACCACATGACAACAATGATTGTTTTTGGTGTTTTTCGTTCCAGCACCAAAATGCTGCCGGTTTGAAACCAAGAAGCAATGATGGTGGAGGTTCGAAAACGATCATTTCTCGTGACACAATGGTTCCACGGTTATACTCATGGAAATGTGAGCCTCTTCATAAAATCTTGGGATTTAACAGTCGTGGGAATTGAACTCACAAACATTTGGTCACCAGGTCTGGTCACTGCTACTAAAATGGCTTTGGAATCTAAAATGTAAAATGTTTGGAAGCTAGGAGTAAGACGAATCATTGGAACCTTGTCATTTTTTTGGTAAGGTGGAAAGTTTGGCAGAGAAGAGTTTATGCTTTGCGGTTTCTTGATGATATCACAATCTCTCACAAGAAAACTTCAACAACCATGAATTGTTGATATTATCAGTTGATTGGCTGGTTGATGAATCATCAATAGGTTGTTGATGGTCTGTTGTGTTTTTTTTATTGTCTGTGTGTTACTGTTTATTGTACTGTGTGTTGCCGTTATTAGACGTTCTCACCATGTCTGTGTGAACTGTGTCTATTTTATTGTCTTACACTTCCGAATTAACTACACTAACCACAAACTACCAGTATAGCAAATAACCCAAAACCCACATAAAGCTTAAGTAAACTGCCCATGTGTAACCTAATTACCTGGAAATGCTGAAGTCATTGAAGGCAAGAAGAACAGCGAACCCATCGATTCTTGTTAATGAAGTGTTAAAATGAATAGTTTGTGGATTTCACTTGGGTGAGGACCAAAGCAGCAACTTTCAAGTGAACTCTAGCACAGTTCGACTGCAGTGAGAAAGTGATTTGATTTTTTTATTTTATTTATTTATTTTTTTTGTAGATGCAAGCTGCAAAACTGAGCCAAAGGACGAAGCTGGAGCGCTGTAGAAATTCCATGAATTCTGGATAGTTGGATTGATGAACAAAAGCAGACAAGCAGAGTCTGGATGTGATACACAAGATCTTTTAAACTGGTTATTTATATAATTATAAATACTTGGTATTACTTGTAAAATACTTGGTAAACATTTGTTTACCTCTTTCCATCACTGTATTTCTGACCAATGAATGTAAGAATTTTATGGTACGTTTTCAGCCAGTTTTGATTTTTCTTTATTTGTTCAAACAGCAAACATAATAAAAGTCGCGGCTGTGCTCTGGTTCTCAGTTGGCAAATGGACCAGTTGGAGTGCACACACTGTAAGGGAACTTGTGAAAGGGTACCTATGTTGAGGGTAGGGGTCATGGGCTCAAAACACCCCTGTCCTAAGTAATGTACTATTAAATATATTATGATTTTGTGGGTAATTTAAATATTCAATATTCTTGCCAACACACTTGTAAACATCTATAATGGCAAAAGGCCATTTATACATGAATGAATGAACGAGTGAATGAATGAATGAATGATGGAAGGAACAAACAAACAAACAAACAAACAAACAAACAAAAAATGCCATTTCCTCTTACCTATGAGACCTTTGTTATCTTCAGACTAGGCTAAAATTTCATATCTTTCATTAATTAAATATCTGTGCCTTTTCCATTGTAGAGTGAAATGTTTAAATAGTAATGAATCATCCTGCTGAATTATTTACTGAACATTACATAATATCTGAAAATCTATGCTGTAAATTGAGGGAACGCTGAATTAAGAAAGTGCTGAAACATGGGACTTTGTTATTACAAGCTAGTGTAAAAATTAGCTTGTTAACTAGCAAGAAAACAAGGCATTAAATGAGCTAAATAAGCTGTATAGAGGCTACGGTGCACATAAAGTCGGCGCTGAAGGTGTGAGCCTGTCAGAGTTCAGGTGAGTCATTATTTATCTGACTACCTGTCTGAAACGTTTCAAAACCTGTGACTGTCACGAAGAGTGCAATGGTGAAAAGTGTGTGTGTCTTCTGAAATAAAATAGGTGTGACATCCCTTCTTCTAACATGATGATTCCAAGACTCAGGCACACAGGCCATGCCGTACATGCTAAGAGAATTCTGACATTTTTAATGATCGTAAAAGCACCTTGATTTCAGCCAAGCAATAAATAAATAAATAAATAACATTAATTTCTCATTATCACACAAAGATAAAATATCAAGTAAATCAGGGAGTGCTGTTAAAAGCAATGCGGAACGGTTTTCCACGCCATAGCACTCACACAACAAAGAAATTATGATGGCTGGATAGAAGCACTCCGAGTGTTGGCTATGAAACCGAGATGATGGTGTGCAAAAATGTTTTTGTGTGTTGCTCTAATTTTACGGCTTGTTAATTTATATGAACTGTTAATTCAGAACTCGTAACATAATAGACAAGTGGCATTCGCTAATAATTCCAGTAAATAAGCAGTAAACAGGCTAACACTCAAACCAGCCTTATGTTTATCAAGGTAACACTCAAACTAGCATGGAAAAAACAGGTTACAACTCAAACTAGCACTGTAGTTAAAAGAATAACCCTCAAACTGACATTATATAAACAGTGTAATACTCAAAGTACGATATTAAACAATCTAACACTTAAACTAGCATTACAACAAACAAGCTATCACTCAAACTAGCATTATAACAAACAAGCTAACACTCAAACTAGCATTATAATAAACAACTAACACTCAAATTACCATTATAAGCAACAGACTAACACTCAAACTAGCATTATAGTAAAAAGGCTGACACTAAAACTAGCATTATATTAAGCAGGCTAGCAGTCAAAATAGCATTATAGTAAACAAGTTAACACTCAAACTAGCATTACAGCAAACAGATTTACCTCAAATTACCATTAGAATAAACAACCTAACACTCAAACTACCATTAGAGTAAACGACTAACACTCAAAAATTACAATTGGAGTAAAGAGGCTGACAGTGAAACTAGCATCATAGTAAACGACTAACACTCAGAAATTACCATTATAATAAACAGGTTAACACTCAAACTAGAATAGTATTCAGTCTAATACTCAAACTAGCATTATAGTAAAAAGACTGATACTAAAACTAGCATTATATTAAACAGACAGCATTCTAACATTCGAGCTAGCATAGAAAACAGCTAGCTTTTAGTAAACATCCCATATGTTCACAGGACCGTACTTTTCAGTGCCATGATGCCAGTGCCATGTTCTCTGAAAAGTAAACTAAAGTCCACATTTCAGTTATATTTACAAATCATACTGTAGTTTTAATTTAGTTGTAAATTACTTACAAATGATTTATTTATTTTTTTAAATTTATGTTGCTACTTAATGTATGTAAGGTGTGGGGTGTGACCTTAAAAGCTTAACAAAATTATAGCTTACTAAATTATATGGATCTGAGGATGCATAACGCTAATCCACAAATTAATATGGTAAAGTAATAAGGTCTATTTAGTTATAAAAATTAATAATAAAAAAAGGAATTACACTCTTGGTCCATCTGGTTATAAGAGTTAAACTGTGACAAGAAAAAGAAGGGAAAAAACACCATGCTTGGAATTCAGTACTACAGATGTTGCCTTTGGCTATCTAGTTGGTAGCCAGCCAAAAGAGATTGATACATCAGTTTTCCTTCCTTTTCTTATCTGTTCCAGAAGAAAAAAAAAAAAAACAAGAAGTTGGTGTACGTTGGACATGGTTCAGCTAATCTCGGGATGCTGTTTAGAGATCTGATTTACTGGAACTGGACTCTCTTCCTCTCTCTGGATCTCAGATTCTTCCAGCAATCTGACTGCCAAATACGGGCCTTGAGGATTCCTGACTCATGTCTCCATGTTCAAGCGTATGAATTATGTACTGTTGAGCCACTGTTAACCATCTACAGACTTCTCACGAGCCAAGCATGTTTCGGAGGGAAATGTGTTTGTCCTTATTTAACACCACCAAGCGTACCATATGGAGAGAGTGCCGGGTTTCTCGGCAACTGAACGAACGGCTGGGGAAAACATAAATAACGGCCTGCTGTAGCTGCGCTTTAGAGATGTGATGGAGGGAGTTTTGACTTTATTGTTTGGAAATGAGACAGACAACATAAATAAATAAGGACAAATGGAAGGAAAGCAGACGGCAAAACAATACCAGTGCAACAAGGCTGAAGGAAAACACACACGCTCTGCAAATTTCTTTTGTTTGCCCTTTCAGTTCAGAGGAACATCATTCATTCCTCCCATCTCTCTTTGTTTCTCTCTCTCTGTGTCCTCATATAATTTCTTGTTTGAACACATGTCGCACCAGGAGCACTGGAGAGGGATGAAGTAGAAGATTTCTGAGCCCCGTTATTTTGGCACAGGCGTTGGAGACAGACGCCAAAGAGCTTCATTAGGCCCGACGGGAGGGTAGATGGATCCAGAGGCTCATGGAAGTCTAGCAGCAGTAAACACAGTGGCAGGCTGGGTAATAATCCATCATAAAAGAGCCGCTCGCGTCTCAACATCACGCCACCCGACGCCTTCGCTGCAGTGTTTCAGCTCCATCAGCTTAGCTTAATGCATCCCCACGCTCTGTCTCTGTCTATCTTTTTCATTCTGTCTCGCTTATTTGTTCCCTTATGCCTTATGATTTGCTTGTTTCCTCTAAGTGCAACACCGAGGAGGATGTGGTCACTTTTGAGGTCAACTGTAAGCTTGAGACCTAAGTGCACTTTCCCCACTGTGAAAATGTTCAATTTCTGGAACAACAGGATGGTTTTCCAGCAAACAACCATTTTCTTCCTATTTAAGGTCTCACAGAAATTGCTAAGTAATCACTAAATAATCACAGAAACTATTTACTAAAGAATGAAACGTCAAACTTTTTAACCCTTTATAGCAAAATTTAATGCTATGAGGCATTTGAGAGAGAAGTTAGTTCAAGTTATCATATACGTTATAAAATCTATACACAGTTGTTCTGTCACTTTCTCTCTTAATAAAACAAAACAATGCGGCTTGTTACTGAGAAACAGCAAGACACAAAGTCCCCTGTCCTGAAGACTTTTGGAAAACTAGCAGACTGTTACAGAGTGTTGATACTGGAGACTCCTTCCATAAAAAAAAAAAAAAAAAAGCTAAATAAGATTACTCGATGTGGCGGTTACACAAAAAATGTCATTAGACAGTTTCTCCTGGTAAACCAGTGGTCTGGATTTGCGTAGTAGAACCTGATTGGCTCCTTTATGTTATGACACAATAACTCTTACCTTTATAATACTAACTCCGCTGAGATCATCAGTTTCTTGTGGAATGGTGAATGTGAAAAAACACCTCAATGACCTTTTTCACATGTTGACTGTCTTCTCATTCAAATTAATTCCCCTGAAAGGGTTTAATCATGAAGATGTTTCATAGCATTTGGCTAGGTGATTTTACTGGAACTGCGGGTCTTCCTGAGACAGGAACAGAATGCAGCCATTGTTGCAAAATTTATAACTGAATGTCTCAGCGCTAAGAGCGGTATATACTGAAGTAGTTCCTGATTATAGGCTAGAATTTTTATTGGTTTCTTGTATTGCTAGATTTTTTTCTTCTTATATCCTGACACCTCATTTCTCAAACATGAGTGCAGGATAAGACTCTTGGTTAGTGATGGAGCAGATATGACTTTATGGACTTTCTCAAGGGTAAAACCAGTGTAGGACAGGATGGTGGTTAATGGTCTGCCTGCCTGCAGTCAACCCCTGCCTGTTCTGGGACTTGAAGTCATAATGCTTAACCACTGAGCTACCACAGCTCCCATTATGCTCTTAGGCTTCTTTCACAACTGCCATTTTCTCCTCAACCACCAGCACACCTTTTACATGTAATCCTGTGTGAAGCTGGTATTAGGAGGGCGAACTGTGGCCATTGCTAGCATTGCTTCCAGAGTAATTTGATCACAGCAGAGCTTCCAAAGTTTTAGACCTATTTAGTACTTTTATACCTTTCTTACACACAGACCTCAAAGTCTTAATCTAAAGTCTTAGTCTTAAGTCCCTAGAGGGGGCAGTCATGGCCTAATGGTTAGAGAGGCGGACTTGCAACCCAAAGGTGAACCTAAAGGTTGTGGGTTTGAGTCTCGGGCTGGCAGGGATTGTAGGCCCCCACCTATGGGTGACCAGCTATGGGTGACCAGCGCTCTCTTCCACCCTCAATACCGTGACTGAGATGAGACCCTTGAGCAAGGCACTGCTCCCCGGGTGCTGCAGCAAAAAAGGCTGCTCACTGCTCCGGGTGTGTGTGTGTGTTCACTACTGACCACACTTCACTTCAGTAGAGTAATGTCTTCAAGGTTCCAAAAGCCTAGTTACTTTGACTTGACAATTCTTTTGTGTACACAGCAGGTTATACTAGCTGCTCTCCAGAACCTTTAAAATCCACACAATATAAGAAAATTTGTTCTTATATTCACTTCAGAATGGGACCGACTCTACTCTGGAAGCACAAACTTGGAACCCAGTTTTATTGCTAACCATATTTTACCCAAATATCACAGTACATCAGCTACCTGATTACTGATCTACCCTGTATACTTGGTGAATAAAGGCTTTTGCGAACCTACAGGGCTGGAAATAGGAGCCGAGGAGTGTGACGAGGGAACATTACAGGTTTGTCGCTGTGGGGATTTGACAAGGCCTCCTGCAAAATCGAATCTCTCTGTGGTTTTTGCCTTCTGCATTCCTGAAACACCGGCTCAGTTCAAAGCCTCCCACAAAAGCCGATTGCTGTAATCTGTGCAGGCCAAGCAGCACATCGACAAATGGGTGTGAAGGAGTGTTTTAACCAAGCAGAACAGAATACAGCAGGGGATTTTTTTTTTCCTGGCCAGCCACCACTTGTAAGAAAGTGATAAGTGCCTTCAAACTGGGCTCTCAATCATCCAGAGTGCTGGTAAGTAATGAAATAAGCAACATACTTAACATAAATTGTGTTTTTTTAAACACTTGAGTGAGACAGACGTCCAGGTACATTACGCTTGCAGCTCCAGTGCAAAACTAACGAAGCAACGGCGCAAATGCTAAATACTATGTCTTGGCTGATTGCTGCATTTGGTCATGGGGGGTATTGTATACAATTTATTTTCTGCCAAACAATCTTTGGCAAGTTGGCATGTGGTGCTTTGCTTCTTTTCCCCCAACCAATTTCTTTTACACAACTCCAGTTACACACCACTGCATTAAAAACCATATGACGTCTTCAACACTCCATTTCTTGGTGTAGATCCAGCATTTCTGAGGTTCAGATAACTGGAGCATGTGACCGGAAAACCCACCATCCACACACTCCTCAGTGCCAACGTAGTTTGTAAAGTCCAAAAAATAAATAAATAAAATACTTCAAAAAATGTCTTTTAAACAAAGCCAGTCAAGTGGCTGTGCTAGGTCATTGCTGATGGGCCTCCATTTATCTCTAAAGTACCCAGAGCTGCTATTAAGCCTCTGTAAAAAAACAAAAAAAAAAAACAGCCAGTGAGAGCAGACTCTCAAGGACGCACTGATCTGGTCAGTAAAATAGCAACGAAGTGTCTGTCTTCTTTGCTATTTAATTCTTGTTCATCATTGCTATAATAACGTGCACATTCATAAGCACAGAAATTAAATGCGCAGGAGTCTGGGAAAACATGTCTGAATTCTTGAAACCAGCCAAAAATGATTTTGACCAAAACTGAGGTTTTTTTTTTCCTGCTAATAATATACTTTGACATCTTGAGTGTAAGAAAATATATTTGACCAAAAAGACATTTTTATTAGGGCTGCTTTCTAACCTCACCTGTAAAGATCAGCGGTAAAAACAGTTGGTCTACATAAAGATGTTTAAAACCTTGCTAGCTAAGTTTGCTTTTCTAACATGATTAAGTTTTTGGATATAATTATGTGTCGTTGCAAAACAGATATAAGCATAATCAATTCAGTTTTTAATCATATAGCAACTGATAAACAACAAATGTCTGCGATGCTATACATCATCATCAAAACAGAGAAGATCGCATACACTCTGTACAGAGGACAGGTGAAAAGTTTAAATGTTTAAATGGCAGATTAAAAGACATTAATAACAAAAAATTGTTAACAGAACAGAAGTGAGTGAATGACTTTGCAATTATTTCTCCACCAAAATGTTAGCGTGAATAGAGATCCGTGGAGCAAAGAGACAACAATGAGGCTCGCGAGTGACTTTTCCCCTCAGTGATGAGACAGAGACTGGATAGAAACTGGAAGTGGATGATGCTGATAATCAAAGCGAGAACTAATTTCCTGTTGTAAATGTATAATTCTTTAAGATTTGGCAGTAATTATTATTATTATTATTATTAATATTGTTATTATTATTATTCCTCAGTAGATTAGGTTATAAATGTAGAGGTAGGTATGACATCTTTTGGTGGAAATGGAATGAAATCTTTAAATGCGATACACCCAGATACACCCAAAACAGTAAAATATTTCAGTTCAGCAAATTTTTGTAGTTTTATACAGTAGCTTTATACAGTATAAAGAAAAAAAAAAGGCTAAACGTTGACCATGTAAAGGGCTTTCCCAGGCCACCACACATATATAAAATTATGCATAACAATATATAATCACCTTACATTATAGTATTTGATTTAACAACGTGGTTTGGAAAGTAGAGAGACCTTAACTGATGGAGAAAATAAGGAACATCTCACATGATTTTTTATGAAGGCTATTTTTAATTTCCTTGCCGCTTGTTTGGCACATCGTAAAATACAACCAGCAAGCCAGACAACATAAAACTGACAAGGAAATAAAACACTCATTCATCAAAAACATGATGTTGTACAGGTGGACATTTCATTTATATTTATAGAAGTATATTTCCTTTTTTGTCTGCTGTGGTCCTCTATATTCCCATCACAGCCTGATGGGAATTTTCTCAATATTATAATATTATGAATGATCATTCCTAAATAAGTCAAAAAGACACCATTTTCTTTTACATCAACACAAAGCATCTGAAGACGTTTTAGAAATGCTGACACAAGCTTTTCACATAGTCATGCATTTATTATTCGGCTTTGTTTTATGGAGTGCTAATGAATAGAGCAGGTTAGCAGGTTCTGTAGGTTATCATTTCATCTCAGCATTAATGAGTACAGGATGTTCCCTGCCAACTTAAATTTATGGCTGTCTAAGCAGAAGGAATCAGTTTCTTTTTATACACCTAAAAAAAAGTCAGTGCTTTGTAAGAATCAGTTTTAAAGCTGTAACTTTAGGTTCTCCATCATGGGAAAGTCTTCAGGACAGGAGAGTTTGTGGTTTCTCAGTAACATGCTTATAGCTACTATAACCTAAGTGTTAATAGGAATGAACTTGTTTCGCAGATGTTCCACAACATTAAATATTACTATAAACAGATAAAAGTATGTCATAATTTAATAGATTAAAAATTGTAATCATTGGAAAATTGCTGTGGTATAAGGGGAATAAAGCACTTCAGGAAAAAAAAAACCTTTGGGATGGTAGGAGTAACTCTGCTCCATTGTTGATTATTTTCCTGTAACAGCAGGATAGTTGTGTTTTATTCCTCTCTGTACTCCCACAGATTATCTAGCTAGTAGTGTCAGGTTCAGGTGCTCTTCCCACAGGCCACGGAGCATCTGATATCTTTTGTACACTTTTCTTGCCACAAGCTTCAGGATCTGATTGTTATCGGCATCCTCTGTGTGTATGAACTTGCTCTGGGTTTCAGTGAGAAAACCAATTTTTGAGCATTGAGCTTTTGGTTTGAAAGTTTACAGAATCACATCTTTAAAAGTTTTTTTTAATGAGTTTTGTTTGAAGCAGTTAGCAGTAAGTAAATCAGGTCATCTCATGTTTGCTTATGAGCTAAGGGCAAAGATCTGTGGTTGGCCTTGTGTCATGTGTGAATGTAGCTGATTCTTGGTTGTGTTTACTGGCGAATTGTATCAGACACTCTAGCGAATGTTGGTGATCGCGTTTGCGAGACTTGCTAACCAATAACATCTGCGCTTCCTCAACTGGTTGTAGGTTGTATTGAGTTAATGTGATTTCTTTAAGTAGGACAGTTGCTTGAAGAAACTTGAAGTAACACTGACTGTATAAGCATAGTTCTGTCATTTACAGAGACAGGATGAGTTTGTTACTTTCATTACTATGATTTTATAACCTGCTAACTAAAAGTTTAGGAAACCCCGGGTCCCTGGAGGAGTAGTGGTTAGGCCACAGCGCTCTCTCTGCTGCAGCCCGGGTTTGATTCCTGGCCTGGGAAGCCACTGGGGTTGCGTGCAACAGTGCGCTCTCAGTGCCGGTCCCAAGCCTGGATAAAATTGGGAAGGGTTGTGTCAGGAAGGGCATCTGGCATGAAAACTGTGCCAAATCAAATACACAGACCAAATATCCGCTGTGGCGACCCCTAACAGGAGCAGCAGAAAGAGGAACAACAACAACAAAGCTCGGGAAGCCCAGAGGTAATTTATCCCTACGACAAGTAAAATAATTCGAGTTGTTTTTATTTTACTCAATCATGATATTATTAAAGGCTTTTTTTTTCAGTGTAGTCTCAATGTGACCATGCATTGAATCCAGTGATTCTGACTACTCAATGCAGTCACATATTTGCAAAAGATTTATTCTAGTTGCTACTGCATGATCAGATGGTAACTCCCAAATCTCTCACTCAATAGGGAAGTTCATGAGACCTGGCTGAAAAACATTTCCTAAATGAGCGGAAACTGTTCTACTTTGCCGCAAATGCCACTGTTTTATGAGATCCATATGGATGCCATAAAAAGATGGTTATTTACGCGAGCCAGACTATTGAAGCAATGAATTAAATGTCCTTGAAATGTATTGGAGCAGTCAGGGTTATGTGGAAGCCCATTGTGCTCAGTCTGCAAGTGAATCATAAAATTTCGATATGACAATATTTAACCCTCCATTACATGCTTTGAAATCCACTACTTTCACACTCGAAGGGCTGCATTTAGTTTCGTTTGAACCGTTATCTATGAGCGCATGTCTACATTAACCAAAGTTTTTTTTTTTTTTAACATTTAAGTATCGCAAAATACCCGAAGAAGTCCGCAGCATTGGCTCCTGGATGAGCTCTGGGGAAAGATAAAAAGCGACTAAGAATAAATGTTCGTATCAAAATGTTCCCGTTTGCAAAAAATCGATGGTGGCGTTTGAAAATTGGCCATGAAGCGTCGGCAATAGCGCATCCATTTAGCCCGAGGTGCACTGCTTCTGTGTCTGTCAGTGTAATGTTTGGTGAAGTATATTATAGAACAGAGCTACATCTTTTTATGAAGAGACACAGTACGTCAACTGGATGGTTCTCAGGTTTAAGGCGGTGTTCAGTCAGCCGTCTCGCTTGACTTCCAATGTAATTATAGATACATAAACGACTTTGCGCTGCTTGCTCTTTTAAGTGCCTTTCCTAATTTGCTTCTATCAGAGTTTGTCCTCAGGTAGCTCATGTTGCTGGGTAACATGGGTAAGAGACATCTTTAAAGCACAATGGACGGAAAGGTAATAGGATGGAAATACAAGACAAATAAAACGCTTTGCCAAGATGATGGCTGTACGCGCCATGCACGAGAAATCTCATTTACAGCACGCAATTGTGAATAGGTGGCTCGTGGATGTGAGTAAATTCAGCGTGTATGCGTTATCAGTGAGCAACATTGGGAAAAAAAAAAATGGCCTTCATATTCGGTCATGGCAGAAGAAGAAAAAAAACAGCCAGGCTTCTCATGCTGAGAACAAGCTGTTCATTGGAAGGGTGTGAGCTTTTCTGTTGACGTAGCTAGAGTTTGGCTTGAGGTTAAGGCTTTATTTACCAAAGAGTGAAAGACAAAGAGAGAGCGAGAGGGAGAGAAATCAATGGCTCTCCACTGCTGGAGGACTGTGAAGATCAATGGAGACTCAAAAAAAAGCCTCTGAAGAAAAAAAAAACAACATTGATTGTTTGACTGAAGAAGAAAGAAAGCCACAAAACACACCTGTGTAGATGGAAAATGTACTCAATCCTTCAAGTGCTGTGTTTTTTTTGAGTGTTGCCATTATGGCCTTGCTCTTTTCCTCCTTGCAAACCCCCTTCAGGATGTTTAGTGAAATCGTTTATGAGCTCAAAAGGAACTGTTTCACCAAAAATGAACCCCAAAATGTAGTCAATCAGCCATACATGTGATGTTTGGTTTGCACTGGTCCTATGAGACTAATGTAGCTAACAAGTAAGGCTGTTTGCCTGTTATCATCACAGATGCACCTCAAACCTAAATGACCAGGCTAAAAGGTAGCTAATTTAGAGTAATAATGTATGGTTGGCTAGTTAGCTAGTTAACTGCTTTAACAGAGATTAAAGGAAACAAGTATATGACAATGTAGTACATCATTTTTGCAACATTACAAGATATCAGCATGTCATTGGTGAACGTTTCTGCTATGAGCTGTGGTGTTCTGTTCTCATATCATAAAATATATTATTTGAGTCTGGTTACTGTCTTTATTTTCTCTGCATGTTAGGTGACTACATGTAGTAAGCAGAAGAGTTAGATAACAGCTTTGCACTAGACCCTATTCTACTCAAAAAAAAAAAAAAAAAAAAAAAAAATCAGGAACCTCTGAGGCCTGAAAGTTGAATTAAGCAGATGTGTAACCCATCTCTGAATACGCATAACTTTCCCAGTACAAATATTGACATAACTTTTGAACTGACTGAATACTCTGAATACGGCTCTGTATGTATTCTGTACAAAAACAGCACAACTGAGCCACAAAACGCCATCAGTTTCGTAACACTGATTTGGTACGGGAGGTAGACGGAGTGATGTCACTCATTTCTCAGACAGATGACAAAACACCCCATTATGCGATGGATTGCCTTCATAGGTCATTAGGCAAGGTGGATATCAGACAGGACCAGTCAACCCTGCTATGAGAAATGGAGTCATGGATGCTTGCTTTCTCTCTGTCTCGTTGTCTCTCCATCTTCTCAGTTTGCCAGAGTATCAGCCCACCTTTACTTCTATTCTCTTTGTTTACTCTTCCTTCAACTGTTTTTTTCTACCTCTATTTTTCTGAGAATCTTAATGGGCTTTGTTCATTAAATTTAAAAAGGGATGAACTTGGATCACTTAGATTGTATGGGATCAAATCAAGAAGTCTGATTAAGGGAAAATGATTGTGATTGACGGAGGTGTGCCTTTTGTATATGCCAGTCCCAGTGAAGGAGGTGTGGCTCTGTGTCAGTGCCATTGAAGGAGGCGTGGCTCTGTGCCAGTCTCAGTGAAGGAGGTGTGACCCCTTTATTAGTTGCAGTGAAAGAGTTTTAGTTTTGCTCCACAGTGAAGCAAAAAGGCTATTGAAATACTGTTGATTTTTTTTTTTTTACACAGTCCTCAGAATGTCCCTAGACATAATAAGTGCCTTTTTGTGTTACTTGGTAATACAAAATTATCATACCTAATAACTCATTTTAAAACATCTTACATGTTATTTGACTGTAGATTCTCGGATGCTTGTTGGTGCTTCCTTTTTTCCCAGAAAAAAAAACAAAACAGATCAGCTACGAGAGTTATAGTTTTTGTAATGCTTGTTTAGTTGGAGAAACGTATTACTTCATAGCATCATACAGAACTGAAGAATTTGATTAGCATTATGTTTAACAATAATCATGACAGTTGGCCAAATCACTTACTGGCGGTTTGGTGATTATGACCAAAACATCAAAATGAGTTATTTATGCAGTGTTTAGGATAATATTTTTCTTTTTTTAATATCAGATCTAACCATCTGATATTACGTATCCTATAAGTTATAAACTCCATACTGTAAATCCTCTTTCCTCCAATCTTTTTTCCACCACTAAGGTACTTACTCTTCCTCTCATTTATTAGGTTCCACTTAATCTCATTTGAAATATACAGTGGTATTATTTATTTCATCATATCCTTCCTTTTTATTAAAATTTTCTCTGATTAATTATTTTAATTTGTCTTGCCTGGGTCTCCTTTTCTCTCGTAAATCCCACCTTAGCTATTGTGTGGAGTGCAACTGAAAATTCTGGAGTTGTTCTGGTTAGAAACAGAAGGACGCTTAGCTGTGATAAAGAGCAGCAGAACGTAAATCTGAAGATTCTCCCTGCTGTGAATCCTCAGCATCTGCACCGAGAGACAAACAATAGCGAGCTAGTCTAGTGGAGGAGCCTCAGCGTGAATCCCTGTGCGGTGGTGGGTGGCAGGACGAGACGGTGGTGCCATACAGACGCTATTAAACGAGGAAAAAGAAGACTTAAAGTCCAACACAAACCATCAGCACGGCTCACTGACTTCCTGTTTACGGCCATGTTTACACCACTGGTGTGGATCTGAGCTGGCTGCTCGTTAGGCTCCCTAAGACTCTTTTTATTCTTCTCTAACTCAGGCTATCTTTCTTACTCTTGTTTTGCTTTATTTCTTGGGGCTTTGGACTAACCCTAGCCCCCTTGAGAGCCATTTCTCTAAGGATTCTTCTTTGGGTTCTAACAAGGGCCCCTGGCTGGGAGTCACATCTTTTAAAAACACTCTTATTTTTTGATCGCTGTATATGTATCTCCCTGTATGCCCCTTGTTATACATCAAACACGGAAAGCATTTTTGACTGGCGGCCCCTTGGGACGAGATAAGACCCGGAGAGAGGTACAAGCTAGAACAACACATTGCGATTAAAGTAAAAACTTGCCAAAAAAAAAAAAAGAGAGAAATGTCAGCAAATACATGTTTGTATTTTAAGTTTGCTTTTTTTTTTTTTTAGAATTGTATTTAGGCTATGATATTTATGTAGCTAATGTAGCTAACAGCTTAATATAGCTAACAAACCAACACATCCAAATTTTCATATAATTGCTCTGAAAGACATTGTTAAGTTAAGTATTGATAACCATTTACATAAAATAGCAGCAATAGACCATATTAAAAATGAGCATTATCATCATATCCAGATAAGTTCATGTCACAAATCCACAGTCCGAACGTGGTTTGAGGTGGATTTAGAGAAATGACTTTGGGTGAGACAGACATCCATTACCTCTGAGCTACATTAGATTTATTAAAAAAAAAAACCCTGGACACCAACATGTTTTTGCTGATCAATTACATTTGACATAGTTTGACAAATTAACATTGCGGAGGTGCCAACACTGCTAACAAGAAAATGCTATCAGCCAGAGAGGGAAAAAATTACCACGGAAACGCCTAGCATATGTCAATGGATGAGATGGCTAAATTTTTTTTTAAATGTACGCCAAGCAACGGTAAGAAAAGAGGCAAGGCAAATATCTGGTGTGACGCTATATAATAATTAGCAACCCTTCCTTTTTTGTTGACAAAAGAGATCACAGTCGCACCTCCTTTTTTTCTGTTGCCTCACAAGACAAACAAGGTTTGTGAACTCACAGGTCCAAGTTCACCTAGATAAAGACAGAGTGAAGTGAAAGTAACCGCTACCAGGAGCAAAAGCGCAACCTTTACATACCACGTCCTTTCCCCTTCAGTGAATTGCCTCTCTTGCCCTATCACATCTTGACACTTTGCTTGTTACTATCAAAGCATTGAATGTTGAATGGCTGATAGACTGCATTTGAAGTAATAGTAACATTGCCAACATTGCTAAGGAGAGAGAGTGAGAGAGAGAGAGAGAGAGAGAGAATTTTACAACAAACCTTTTTTCAGATGTGCACCAAGTAACGGTAAGAAAATAGCAAGGCAGAAATCCAATTTGAAAACTATTTTGTTAAAGATCAAAGAGACCACACTTTTCACAAGGCGTTTTTTCTTTCTTTTTTTCTTTCTTTTTTTTTTTTTAACCAAACTACCCCTTTAATGCCCAACACAGAAGATAGATCACTTTATTAATCACTTTATTAATCTACTTAATCTACTTACTATTAATCTAATTCACATTTCTAGATAAAGAAGAAAACATGAAGAAGAAAACAAAGTTTAGTAAAGATGCATGAGCAAATAAAAAGCAAAACAGCAAGAGCAGCTGTGATGCCGGGTTTTCAGAAAGAACAGATTCCTGGAGTGCAGAACTTAACAAACCAGAGTGCTTATTTATTTATGTTATTTATCCATGCAGCTTCTAAAAACTTCAAGCCTCCACCTTAATGCTTCAGCAAATCCTGCCTCGTCTTTATGCTTCACAAAACCAGTGGTTTCCCTGCCGGAATGTAATTTTGTGCAATCTGAGACACTCCTGTTGTTCGCCACCCTGACAGAGCTGGAATGTAAAGTGTGTGAGCGCTGGCACTGAATAATGATACGGCACGGGAGACACGTGGAAACGAGACGAGTCAACACACTGATGAAACACTCAGAGGGTGTAAACCGCCTCCGTCTTTTCAGGCCTCGCTGAGCTTTCTGCTCATATGGTGGAGACTGGGAACATTTGGTATCTGTGATGTCTAAACAGTGTTTTCCTCTTCTTAAAAAAATCCAAGCTTTTTTCTTATTCTAAAGAAGACTTTCGCTGTAACGGCTCTTATGTTGAGTGACGCTGTGCACACCAACAATCCAATAACATACCAAAAGTTCATCACTAGAATTAGAAAAATACAACACGAAAATATAATTTACTAATAACGACAAGCTAAGCTAGTTGGTGAAATCAATATTTTGTTCTTCACATTTCAGAGTGCAAAGGAATTTTCCTGTAGCTTAGATATTTGGCTAAATGTTAATGATAGTGTATTTTCCTTCCACATGTTGAAATACCTTGAGGTAAAGTCAACCTGTAGCAACGTGTTATAGCTTGTTGCTAAGATACTTGACTAATTTGCTAGATTAATGGATAAACAAAGGGTTAAATTCACCAGACTGAACTTTGATAATGAGCTGAAGCAGGCCTGAGAACAACGTGTATGTGTGTGTAATAAGCAGGCATACAGTAATATATTTATGTGCAAGTGTGTGGGATGCTTAAGAACCCACGCCGGGAAAACACTGATTTTTTTTTTTTTAGTCTCCGTCTCTGTTCCAGCACTAGACCATCACAGCACAGCCATAATCACATCACGAAGACACACACTAATCACCTCCAAAGCCTCCTTATGACAAGACCCGTCGAATGGGGCGGCTAATATATGCTAAGCTGCTTAGTGTGGGTCTTGTACCCATCCCTGAAGCCTCTGCTACAGTCATAAATGCATTTAAAGGGGGAGAACCGGGTTCTCTGGATAGCCCTCTGTTTGAATCTCTTTAGCAAATTGATGCTCAAGATGGATCATATTTGATAAAAAAACAAAAAAAAAAAAAACAAGATGGCAAATTCAATTAACAGGACTTAACTTGATCTATGAGGAGACAGTGTTCCCAAATTCTGTTTTACCTGGCCCCTATGTTTCCTCAGCTCGATGTTGTCAGGACCCTAAGACATGGTTTAAAGCTGTCTTCCAACTGATTTTACTGTTGCGGGGATACACATAGAAACATAGAACCTAGAAATGTAGATGATTTTCTCCTAGAAAATTTGAGCATGAGAACCCTAAACTTTGAAAATATGAAAAAACATAAGACCCTGGATTTATAGGCTTTTTGGGGGAAAAAAAAAAGGGTCATGGCAATATAGGATCCTCATAGTGGCCAAGGAAACCTGAGGCCCAAGAGAGCAAATGATAGTGGACCTTGGACCCTTAAGGGTTCTTTGAACCCTACACTGGGGGTGTTTGCCTATAAGAAAGGGTTCCAAGTAGAAAATATTTTGTAATCTAAGATCTTTAATTATCCAGTGAACCATTGGAGAACCCTTGAAAAACTCTTTTTCTAAGAGTGTGGAAACAAAGGACCCTGGAATTATAGGATGCTGGGGCCATAGGAACTGAGAGACCTATGTTTTAGGGTTAAATATTTCCAAGGCCCTATGTTCCCAGGATCTTTGAGGGCAAATAAGATTAAAACAATGTGTGACTGAAACATAGGACCTAAAATTGGTGATCCTGTAAACATAAAGGTCAAGAGAACTGAGCCAGGGTTCTTCATTTGTCCTATCAGAGATGGTTCTAATAAGAACTTTTTGTAAGCTAAGATCCTTAATCATACAATTATAGAAGCTTTAAAAAACATTTTTCTAAGACCACGGAAGCAAATGTCCTTGGGACTCTTGGACATAGGATTAAGGCAATGCAGGATTAAAACATAGAAGCTGGGACTTTAGGGACTAGAAAATTTGAATGTGGGAACCCTAAAAAAACCCTGTGTTTGTGGGAACATAGGGATTCAGATCCATAGGAACCTAGGAATATAGAATCCTGGGAGCATAGAAGATAAATGAACAAAGAGCCATCACAACAAAGAGCCACTAAACGTTGGACCTCTGAGAGTTTTTCAGTTGTCCCTCTGGGGGAACCCTTAAAGGTTCTTTGTTTTGTGTTTTCTTATCAGAAAGAACCTAGTGTAGAACCCTAAAAATATAAGGATTCAGAAGCATAGGACCCTGGGAACAAACGGTAATGGGAATATAGGACCTGGGAACATAGGAGCCAAGTGAACTGAGTGCTCGAGGAACAAAGGACCACTAACCATTGGGCATTGGACCATTAAGGGTTCTCTGGTTGTCTCTCTGGGAAGAGATTCTATATAGAACCCTATACCAGTGTTTTCCCATCAGAAAAGCTTCCAAAGAGAAATCTTTTTGGAAGCTAACATCCCTTAATTATTCAATGACCCCTTAGAGAAAACTCCTTTATAGTGTGTGTGGAAACAAAGGATCCTGGAACTCTTGAGGGGACATCGCAGGACCAAAACATAGACCTATATTTGTTTTGTTTGCAATCATCCAGCATGACTTTACAAACAAAACAAATATGAGTCAACAAAACAAAAGGTAGTGGACTTACGCTAACAAGCATCTGCGGAAAGGGACCTCGGGAGTTCTCTGGAACATTGATTGGTGGAATGACCCAGTCTCGCTTCTGCCGCCGCAGCTCGCTGGAGCTCGAGTTCTGTCTTGGAGGAAACCTGATGACAACTTCCTGCGTCCCGGTGTCCTCTTGTCCTCGTGCCATGTAATTACCTGTCATTTCCTGTAAAATAAAAAGGCAGGAGATGCACGGATGAATAATTTGAGGAGGTCAGTGGGGGAAAGTGTGTGATAAACTTCTCTCAGTACCAAGCAGATGGACGCAGTTTCTCTTCTTCATCTTGTCGTTTAAAAGCTGTAAACATCACTATAGCAGGATTTGAAATTTACACTCCTGCCATCGTTGGCCAGGGACACCGTGAACGCAGGCAGAGATCTGTCAGTTAATGCTTCTTGTTTTTTTTTTTCCTGTTCCAAATGTAGTCACAAATCTTGTAGTGCTGTTGGCAAACTTGTCAGAACCTTCTGGTGAAATCTGGGAGCTGTTTTGCAAACTGTCTTTCTTTTTTTTTTTTGCAGATTAAGATGAGACAAATAGGGCCTATGTTGCACACTAAAAATAAATCAGTATTCTTCTGGACCAATGCCATAAGATTTTGTTCAACCAGCCAGCTCAAATCCAATTTTGTCCAATAATGTCTAAATGGGTTATAACTTGTCATTGAAATGTCCCATTTTCATAAAGTCTGGGGGACATTTTCATCCTGTCCAATGCTTTTTAACTGGCAATTAACTGTACAGCTGCAAATTCACTGTATAATCACTTTACAGTCAATTTGACATTATGATTCTATTAAGTCATAAAAAAATGCTTTGGTGCTTGGACCCCAAAAATCATTGCGAATAGTGAATACATTGTACATTCAGAAGGAACTATTAATGCATTCTATATGGATACAAATACTAATTGTCCTGTGTATTTGTTATGTTCTGTGTGTTTATTGTTCTGTACTCGACTCACACTGTTGTGTATTTGCACTTTATGTAGTTTTGCCTACTGTTCTGTGTTGCACCATGGTCCTGGAGAAATGACGTTTAGTTCCAATGTATACAAGCTATATAAAGGAATGACATTAAAAACCCACTTGATCTGACTTAATACGAATAAGAGACATACTATTTTTTTTTACAGATCGTCTGGTTGAGATTAGATGTGTGCATAGTGGTAAGGTTCATCTTTAAGTGGGTGTGGACATTCCAGTTCAGACCACGCCCATGTTCCCCTCCCTGGGTTTAAATCAGATACTGATAGTGGCATTACATTACACTCCTACTTTGCACGTAAGCATCAGTTACTCTCAGACGCAAATCTAATTGCATTTTAGTTTTACAGTGACACTAAAGCTTCCATTATTTTCTATTCCATGCTATTGTTTTTATTTCCAGTATATTGTTCATTTTATATTTATTCCATAATCTTTTTTGTAGCCTGAGGACTTCGGCAGCTACTTAAAATGCAAAACAGGGAAAGTAGGTCAACTATGTCATTATTTATCCCAAAAAAATTAATTTCCATTACAATTTATCATGTCAATTTTCTCACGTTTCAGTTTTCTAGGTGAATATTCAAAACCGACATGAAAAAGGTCTCTCTCTGTCTCTCTTTATCGGTCTATCTCTCTGTCTCTCTCGCTCTGCTGTTTGGTACCAGTAGAGGTTTTATACATCGTCTCAGTAATAGGTATTCATCAGCGCCTTGGGAGTCCCAACAAGGCAGTGTGCACCACCATGAGTGAGTTTGTGTGTGTGTGTGTGTGTGTGTGTGTGTGTAGTCCCTGCTGAGTGCAGGTTAAGTACATCTACAGGTACAGATAATAGCAGTCTTACACTTTCTCCCTGAGGTGCACTGACATTCATTTGTTTTCATGGGGTCTGTTGTTGAAAACCCCAGAGTGAATAAGAATGAAGAGAGAGAGAGAGAGAGAGAGAGAGAGACAGAGAGAGAGAGAGAGAGAGAGAGAGAGAGAGAGAGAGAGAGAGAGAGAGAGTTGTGTGTATATAAAAAAAAAGAGAGACAAGGATTTTTAAAGCATCTCATTTCATCTGGGGGATGTCATAACAAGGATCGTCAATCTCCTTCTATTTACACACATTCTGTCCTGTCGATATTTGACTACATTGATATTAAATATGTATATTAAATATTGGATATAGGGTTTTAAATTTTTTATACTCCATCTGCTTCACTTAGAAAGTCACCTCAGAGCACCCACTAAAATATATGCATAATGGAAATGAGCCGTGAGTGTGATAGAGATAGGATACAGATAAGATAGAGAAGAAGAAGAAGAAGAAGAAGAAGAAGAAGGACATATGTAACAGGATATATATAGAAGCGAAAAAGATCAAGGAGACAAAAAAAGAAATACTCTAAATAATGAAAGACAGAAGAACAAAAAAATAAGGCGGAAATACAAAAGAAGACAAACTAAAATAATTACATGAACAAGGTTGAACAAAAACGAGAATGATACTTGAAAATAAGAACTAAAACAAACTATAAAAAAAAAGAACAAGAATAATAGGAAGGAAAGAACAACCAAAGCTTGAAGGATAACTGGAAGAATGAGAAGGTACAAATGTAGGAACAAGGCATCCAGAAGAACATCAACAAAAAACTGCTACAATTGAACAATAAAATAAAGCAAAATATAAGATGGAAGAATGTGAAGCGAGAACCAGATGAACAAAAACCCGGACAAGAACAACGAGTAGAAGAACAAGCAGAATAAGTAATAAAAATAAGGAGCACAAGATAAAGAAGAAGAAGAAGAAGAAGAGAAGGAGGAGAAGCAAAACCAGAACCACAACAATATGACTGACAACCGAAATTGTAATAGAACATAAAGAAGAGGGGAAAAAAAATCAAGAAAAAGAAGACGAAATATAGAAAGACAGAACAAGAAGCAGCACAAGAAAGAAAATAAGTACAGAAGAAGAAGGCTAGCATGAATAAAAAAAAAACAAAGATGAACTGAAAGAACTCATGAACAACAAGAAGCACAACTAAATGAGGACGGCCCATGAAAATAAGAACGGATTCTAAAACTAGAGAAATAAAAAACAAATAAACAAACAAAAAAAAATGAGGGACTAAACAAAAAGAAGGAGGAGACATGTTTGACAAGACGTGTTTATGCGTGTGTATAAAATCTTATCAGAATACGATCCAGATACGGAACCCGTGAAATGTCCCGGTGTAAACAGAATCTTCCTCTATCAACGCAAGTGCGGCACAGCTGGCACAGCTGGCCCCAATCGTACAGATGTGCACCTGGTTGGATTAATCAGGTGAATCTTTATTCAACATTCACTTCAGACAGGAGCAAGTCAGGCTGGGAGCCAGAACACACACATTCGCCCTGCTCGGAGAGATGTACTGCAAAAGAGTTGTGTGAGAAAGAGGGATTAGAGAGATGAGCAAGAGAGGAGGAGGAGTGGAGGAACAGCAGGTGGGACAAGCGTCCATCAGTAGTGAATGAGAGGGAAGGAGCTTGGCAGGTGTGTGTGTGTGTGTGTGTGTGTGTGTGTGTATGTGTATGGGTGTGTGTTGGCAAATGTCAACATGAAAGTGACTGTGAGAAGGAATGAATGGTCACTCTCACTCTCTATCTCCCTCCCTCTCTCTCTCTCTCTCACACACACACACACACACACACACACACACACACACACACACACACACACACACAGAGTGTTAAACTGTGCCAGTCTAAACCATTCTGGCAGTCTGGGCTTTGAAATCCCACCTGCCTCTCCACATCTGGAAGTTATTATTCAACACAATAACAGTGAGACCCCGGCAAATACTAAACACTACACTACACTACACTACACACACACACACACACACACACACACACACACACACACACACAGCAGGTCCTGATGTTGCCGAGTGACAGGTGTCCCTGCTGCGCCAATTCGCAAACTTAATCACGTGACATTGCTTCTGGTCTTTCCTTTCTGTTCTTGACGTCCTGAAATTCACAAGATGTTAGTTTGAATTAAACTAAATAATAGCTTAATGCTAGCTAGCTCTCAGAAACAGGCAATTTGACTGACGTGTCAGACGACCAATCACAGACCTTTTCCCCCACAAAAGATGATCTTTTATTCACTGCTAGCTGCTTCAAACTAAAATCTTTATTATTTTTAAAGACTAGATTAAGGCAAGGTTTTAATCCAAAATTAAATTGTCGCAGTGTTTGCCTCAAAAAAAAACAAACAAAAAAAACTGGCACATAGAAGTATGGAGAGAATCAGATTCTAAAGATTCTGAAGCTTGTGACCAGAAAAGTGTACAAAAGATATCAGTCACCACAGACAGGTGCTCTAGAACGCAAGATCGAATCCAGAGAATGCTGGGAGCCTAGGGAGGAAACTTGGCAGTGCTCTTCGGGTGGGAGGGGCATACACTCTCTCCCCTGTCAATCACAGCAAGACTAGCCAATCATGGCCATCTGTGTCTCAGAGGAAGCATGTGTTCTTGATCAGGCGGATTATTACTACATTAGCAGTACTTTCACTCACGTCTGTGTGTTTTTACTCTTTCCAACGCTGTGTACAAGTTACGTCTTGCTTTATCCAGGCCCCTTAGATCTCAGGAGTCGTCCACATGGCCACGCCCTCTCACATGATACGACGGTGAGTCGTTTAAAGCAAAAAAACGACGAGTTGTAATCATGTGACATGTAAAGGTACTGTAATATGAACGATACAGTTGAGTGCGTAAATAAGGATTCATAACCGCAGCATTATTGAAAAGTCGTAGGAGTCATAGATTATAGACAATTTAAAGATCTAATTTTAAGATCGGATTAAGTCTGTGTCACATCCAGTCCAAAACTGTGTATCACAGGCCAAAAGTGGGTATCAGTGATATTGAGTTGTGTACTGCTGATCTGCTCAGAATAACAACACGCTCCAGCCGAGTTAAACTCATCTGACTCCATACTGCACTACGTGAAGCTGCACTCCAGATGGGGTTGGGTTAAACTGGCTGTGTGTGTGTGTGTGTGTGAGTGTGTGAGTGTGTGTGTGATCGATTTTGCGTATTTTTAGACGTGCTACCTGTAGGGCCTGACAAGCTTGCTAAATAAATTATGGGAGCGCTCACCTCTCACACACAGGGTCGAAGTTTCAGCAAGAAGGCAGCCTGTGTGTGTGTGTGTGTGTGTGTGTGTGTGTGTCACTCAACCTGATGGTTTTTATGTATACACTTAACTACTAGAGCAATGAGAAGTATTCAGAAAAACTGAATCACTGTGCACACACACACACACACACGCACACACACGAACACACTCTCATATGGGCCATATGTACAGTATGTGTGTGTCTTTCTTTCTGTCTTTCTTTCTTTCTTTCTTTCTTTCTTTCTTTGTGTCATCCACAAGCATTATAGATGTTCTTCAGGAATTGTGGATGTAGTTTTTTTTTTTGTCTTCTCACCTCGAGCTCCAGTTGGACGACTGTCTCCCAGGTGTGTGTGTCGTCTGTGGTGTGAGCCGTCACTGTGAATTTTATTGGTGTGTTCAGAGTGAACACTTCTCTCTCTGTGTACACAGATCCGTCTGTCTCGATTCTGAAGCGGGGATCACTGCTGTCCATTCGTACAGCTGCGTTCCCTAAACAGTCATCAAAATGAACTGAGAGAAAGAGAGAGAGAGAGAGAGAGAGAGAGAGAGAGAGTTATACTCAACTCAGTTTCAAGCCATCTACACTCACATGACTTCAGAGTAACAAAACAGAGTGATACACACACACTGTTATTATTAAGAAAGAGGCATGATATTACAGGAAAACAATTAATGACATATGTTAGCAGTGCATTATGGGAAATATACTGTCACTCAGCCAATACCACCGTATGAATGTTGTATAATTCAGTTATTGACCGTTTTATTGTAATATTGCATTTCTGTTTTAATGTTCTGCATCTGCTGGTTTATTAATCTATTTAAATTTATATCCGCTCTCTTTTTGATTTGTAATTTAATTAATTTCGTGGACTAATTTCCAGGATGAATAATTTGGAGATTAATAAATTCAAAGAATATTAAATCCAAGAATGATTAAATTTGGAATTCTATTCAGGGGTTATTAGATTTGTGGACAATCCGAGGTTGGATTCTGTTTAATAATTCTTTTAATAATTTCAGATTTAATAAATCCATAATACTTTACTATTGCTAATATATTTTATTTAAGAATATAATAATCACTGAATTTTCACATCGAGCATTTTAAGAAAAGATTTTCAGAATTCATTTTATTATTTAGTTTAAAAGAATTGTTTTTGCATTCTCATTTTCTTCTTATTTTTATTTATTTATTTATTTATTACTCAGCTGTGTTATAAAAGAAAGCTTTGCGTGTTATATCGTTAAACATTGCCTAAAATGGCTGATGTTCTAGGTATAAATTTGTGAGATTTAGGACAAAGCAGAAGAGCAGATCCAGAGAAAAACCTAAGGAGCCAAATCACGTCCCACTGCTATCGATCTCAATTAGCCGCTAATATGGCGGAAATGATCGTGAAGCACCGAGTCATCTGCCTCTTTATCCCGCCAGAGTATGAGGCAGGAAAGAGAGTCGCATTCAGCATGACCAGATGAGACAGGAATAGAAAAATCAATTCGAGTCAAACTCTGGAGGCAGGTTACCTGTAAAGAATCGCTCGCTGTCGCGCAGAATGTCTTTTTATATCAACGATACAGAGATTCAAGATGCGGTCTGGTCGATAAAACTGAGTCTGAAAGCAGGATTTATTTCATCAAAGTACTGGATATACAGAAGCAACTCTTATCGAACTAAAATCTAGATTCCTTGTTCACGCACCGTTTGCGTTATTTATTCACATAGTTGCGAAAGGGGCGGGGCTATAACAGGACTTTACAAGGTCGAGCCAGTGCTACGCCAACGATGTAAATGAAGTGAAATGAAACTCTGGGACAGCAGAGGCTAAACAGTCTGGAACCGATAATCCATGAAAAATGAGACAAATTGTGCCTGGAAATCTGGTGAGAGATCTGGCGAGACTTTCTAAAAAATGATTAGCAAGAATTTTAGCGCTTTAAGACTGGAGGTTATTCCTGTTTAGGGCGAAACATCTCTAACCTTTTACAAACATCAATGATTTAAACACCTAATCATTTAAGAACCTAACAGTCCATTTTTATTATTATTTTTACTCTTTAAGAATAATAATGAAGAATTTAACGCTGGTAAAGAACATGTACATAGAAATTCAAATAATAGTTTTGATTTAACGCTTTTCTTCACCACTGCAAAAGTGGTGAAGAAAAGCGTTAAATCAAAACTATTATTTGAATTTCTATGTACATTTATAACCACTCTTTTTTTTTTGGTAACTGAACTACTGAACAGAATCTGGGAACAATTTCCGTGATATATTAATAATTTGGAGATTATCAAAGCATTATTAAATGTGGAATTCAATTCTGGTGTTATTAAATTTATGGATAATCCAAGGTAAATCCAAGAGTATAAAATTCTGTAATCCCCAATTTAGATTTAATTCAGATTAAATAAATCCATAAACATGAATGCCTGAATTTAATAATTGTGAATGTAATCATCACTGAATGTAATAATCCAAAAATGCAATAACACCCAACTTTAATAATCCCAAATTTAATATTTTACTATACATATTTAATATTTTTTTATAAGAATTTAATACTGAATTTCTTTATACTAAAACACTTCCTGAACAGTATTGGATTTTCATATCTTTTCACATCTAGGGTTTTAAAAACATATTTTAATAATCTGATAATAATTGAATAATTCATAACTATAATAAACCTGCACATGCAGAAATGTTTCAGTGACCAAGAAAAGTGTTCAAGCAAAACTGTCTTATATTTTAAAATAACCCAAACTTCCATGCAAATGACTTCAGCATAAGGAAAATAAAGGGGGAAAAACTTATATAGCTTAACTTATATAACAAAAATGCATTTTGATTCAGAAATAAATGAAATATCTATAACATCTACAGTATAAGATTATTTTACTTTTGGCTTAGAAACAAATTCCAACCTTAAGACTTAAAAAAAAGAAAATAATAACACCATTGGTCGCGGGTTCGATCCCTGTATGGGCCAAATGTTCATTTATATGGGGGCAGTCGTGGTTAGAGATGGTTAGAGAGTCGGACATGTAACCCTAAGGTCGTGGGTTCGAGTCTCAGATTGTAGGTGGGGGGAGTGAATGACCAGCGCCCTCCTCCACCCTCAATACCACGACTGAGGTGAGACCCTTGAGCAAGGCAACTACTCCCCACTGCTCTGGGTGTGTGTTCACTACTGTGTGTGTGTGTGTTCACTACTGTGTGTGTGCACTTGGATGGGTTAAATGCAGAGCACACGTTCCGAGTACGGGTCCCATACTTGGCCACAAGTCACTTCACAACGTTATCGGAAAATAATCAATGACGTGGTGGTGTGCCGAAGTTTTTATTTTCCTGTTTGCCAACGATTAGAATTTAAAGAATGATGATGTAATTAGTATCCATTTATTGCTCTGGAATGTACACAACCCAAGTTAGTTCCTGTTCTCGCTTACATTATAGCGGCTATAAATAATCGTTCCGTCAGCAGCCTTTTTCTTTTTCTCTCAGGTGAAGTTAATAAGAAAAATAATGCAGTTTGTGATGTTACTGAGAAAGCAGAAAGCACAACATCCTCCGTCCGGAAAACTTAAAGTTACAGCTTACAAAGCACTGACACTGGAGACTCCTTCCATAACGGTTAAACACATTTCTCCTCACAGAAAGCTTCACCATATCAAAGATTACAAAGATCAAAGATTACAAGTCCCTGTGAATGAGCTGTTACTACAGAGACGAACAGGTATTAGAACTATAGAAGTATTAGCTGTGCTATTGTCAGAGCTGCTGTTATAAAAATCACTCCACTCCTTCTGACCAATCAGATTCGAGAAGATTTCAGCATCACTGGGGGGCATATTATTTTTAATTCTATTACAGGGTCACCATTAGAGATAAGTAGAAATGGGAAAAAAAAACAATAGCAAGAAAACAATGAATTAAAATACAATTTAATATAAAATGTAAAATTTGTTCAAAGGTATTTCATTCATTCATTCATTCATTCATTCATTCATTCATCTATCCATCCCGCCACCAGCCATTTCCAGAGGTCAACAATAAATTCAAATTAAATAAAATAATAAAATTAGCAATATATAAAGTTACAATGTTGGACTGGCAAATCCCCTAAGAAAGGTAGAAAAGAAAAGGGGAAAAAAAATAAAGTTAATTTTTTTTTGGATAGATAACAAATTGCAATTTACATAAATGTTGTTCCTCAAGTTATGATTAATGTAACGGTTACATCAGTGGTCTTTAAGGTCCAATTAAATTTTTTTTTAACTTCTTCATTCCTTCATTAATGTGTGGTCCCTGCTCTCACTATCTCAACATTAATACTTAGCTCCATTATTTTGGTGAGTTTTCCATCTTGTTCTTTCACATTTCCTGAATCTGAAATTCACTATCTACATAACACACACACACACACACACACACACATTCTCTCTCTCTCTCTCTCTCTCTCTCAGTGCTTAATGCGTAAAACTTTTACTCTGTTTCTCTCAGCAGTGGCGACATTTGCTTTGTTTTTCATGGATTATCTGCTCCAGACGTTTTTCTTCCCGCCGCCATGGAGAGTTTCATATCTGCTTTTAATGCTTCTCTTAATGCTTAGTCAATAAAAAGCACTTTATTCTTTAATTCTTTATTTTTTTCCCTGTGACCTTACCGCCAAGTCGAACTTTCTCTCTAGCTTCTCATTTTACTGGTAGCAATATTCACTGATCGTGTGTTTATTCAAGGACTCGCTTCTTTTGCAGTATTTCTGTTTTTTTTTTATTTTCACATTTTTAATGTTCCTTTTAAAATAGTGCATGTAAATGGTGCAGCTAGCCATCATTACAAACACCAGCCTCATTTCTCTCTCTCTCTCTCTCTCTCAGTACTGATGAGATGTCTTGCCTGTTCTTCTCGCTCTCATTTCCTTTCAAAATGATAATTGACAACCCAGTTTTCCACTTCCTGTCCTTTAAAGGGAAGCGCTTGCCAGGCAGACCTCCATTAAGGCCTCGTGTAAGATCAAGATGAAAAACGAACCAGACTGAGTTCTTCCCGACGATCGAAAGATGCGTAATGTAATTGGGATGCCTTGAAAATACACGACGCTCTAACAGGCTGTGGGGCGACGTTAGCAGATCCATCAAATACAGGATCCAAATTGTCACACCACTTATCACTAAGAAAGGATGAAATCCATCTGTATACAACGGGGCAGAGTGAGCGATTCAGCAGGAAGCAGGATGAACTAACTGGGAATACTGGGCGTGACGAATACTGGAAATACATCCTGGATAGGATGCCAGTCCACATACAGCCCCCCCCCCCCACCCCCCCACCCCTCTCCCCAACACACACACACACA
>CM040990.1:2689306-2715582 GCA_022985145.1 Pangasius djambal | reverse complement strand
GGGCAATCCTCCAGGAGGCTTGGAGTAATATATCAAGTCAATGTTTGAATAAACTGACTGCTCGGATGCCTAGTGTTGTCCCTTATTATCAATGCAAAATGGTCACTAACTAAAGAGGATTTATGCTGATATTGCCCAAAAACCCTATTTTGTTCAGGCGTTTCCAAACTTTTGGAGGGCAGTGTATATATATATAAATAATCAACGACAGGGTGGTGTGACGAAGAGGAGTTACTGGCGTCATTGTGAAGTTGATTATTCTCCAATAACAGCATGTCCTGAAGTGTATTATTCCTCTTTTATCACAGCAATTTGCCAATGATTACAATATTATTTTTTGAAAGAAATGACACATTGTACATTTTATCCACTTAAAATTACATTTAATCTTGTGAAACGTCTGTGAACCGATTAGTTCCTGTGCTCACTTACGTTACAGCAGCTATAAACAGTCGTTACTATAGAAACGATAACACAGGATGTGAAGTGACACTATGTCATCAACTGTTAAGATTTTAAAACAGTCGCATACTTTCAGTCTATTCAACATGTGCTGTATGTATTTGCTTTGTATGTGTATATGTGTGTATATGTGTGTGTGTGTGTGTGTTTGTGTTTGCATGACTAGTTGCTAGTTGCGGAATATATGATAAAGGTCAGGAAGTGTGTCAAACTCCTGTGCAGCTCCTCCATGCACTTGGGCTCATGTGGTTTGGAGAGAAAAGGTACCTGTGTGTACCTTGTGTGTGTTTGTATGTGTGTATTTTTGTGTATGTGTGTGTGTGTGTGTGTGTGTGTGTGTGTGTGTGTGCGCGAGTGTTTATATTTCATGCGTCACAGCTATTTTAGTTCCTCTGCCGACACACACACGCAGGTCAAAAGGCGATGTAGCAATGGAGTGCTGGAAATGTCAAAAACTGGGAAGTGAGATTATAATAACACACACACACACACACACACACACACACACACACACTCACACACACTCACTCATACACACACACACACTCACACACTCACACACACTCACACACTCACACACACACACACACAGCTTTTTATATGGAGACAAACAGTAAATGATGCCAGAAAATCTGTGATATTTTTTTGGTAGAGAGTTTTGAAGTGATATTCATAAATGCTCATAAATTTTAACGCTCATTTTTAAGATCAAGGAAAATGACACGCCCACCTGTCACTCAAACACACACCCATCTGTAATTCAAACACACGCCCACCTGTAATTCAAACACACACACCTGTAACAAACACACACACCTGTCACTCAAACACACTTCCACCTGTCACTCAAACACCTGCCCACCTGTCACTCAAACACACACCTGTAACTCAAACACATGCTCACCTGTCACTCAAACACACACCCATCTGTAATTCAAACACACACACACCTGTAATGCAAACACACGCCCACCTGTCACTCAAACACCCGCCCACCTGTAATTCAAACACACGCCCACCTGTCAATCAAACACACACACACCTGTTATTCAAACACACGCCCACCTGTAACTCAAATACACACACACCTGTAATTTAAACACATGGCCACCTGTAACAAACACACACACCTGTCACTCAAACACACTCCCACCTGTCACTCAAACACCCACCTGTAACTCAAACGCACACCCACCTGTAATTCAAACACACACACACCTGTAATGAAAAAACTCACCCAACTGTAACTCAAATACACGCCCAGCTGTATCTCAAATACATGCCCACCTGTAACAAAAACATACACCCACCTGTATCTTAAACACACACCCACCTGTAACTTAAACACACACCCACCTGTAACTCAAATACACGCCCAGCTGTATCTCAAACACACACCCACCTGTATCTTAAACACACACCCACCTGTAACTCAAATACACACCCACCTGTATCTTAAACACACACCCACCTGTAACTCAAATACACGCCCAGCTGTATCTCAAACACACACCCACCTGTATCTTAAACACACACCCACCTGTAACTTAAACACACACCCACCTGTAACTCAAATACATGCCCAGCTGTATCTTAAACACACACCCACCTGTAACTCAAATACACGCCCAGCTGTATCTTAAACACACACCCACCTGTAACTTAAACACACACCCACCTGTAACTCAAATACAAGCCGAGCTGTATCTCAAACACACACCCACCTGTAATTCAAACACATGCCCACCTGTAATTCAAATACATGCCCACCTGTAACTCTAATACACGCCCACCTGTAACTCTAATACACGCCCACCTGTAATTCAAACACACGCCCACCTGTAATTCAAACACACATGCCCACCTGTCACTCAAACGGACACCCACGTGTCACTCAACACACATGCCCACCTGACTCTCAAACACACACTGACCTGTCACTCTACACACACACGCCCACCTGTAACTGTCTTCTAGGATCGCAATGTGATAAACTCCAGTAGAGTGTGCGTGTGTTTGTGTGTGTGTGTTTGGGTAGTTGGGCGTATCGTGTCACTCCTGCAGTCGTATCCAGTTTCTTCTCAACAGTTTTCCTCAGGGACGGATCACTGGCAGAGAGTGGACACACACACACACACACACACACACACCAATGCATACAAATGGCCCCACTCGGGGGCTTCCTGCCACAAAGTGTGTGTGTGATGCCAGCTGTAGATCTCGTCCACAGTAGAGCACTTTAATGGAGTTCAACGTGATCGAATTATTCTCACGTACACACGCACACACACACATACACACACACACACACACAAATAGAGTGTGAGAGAGATAGAGAGAGAGCGAGAGAGCAAACATTGGGAAAGTATGGAAAGAGAGAGAGAAAGACAGAAAGAGAATGAGAGACAAAAGAGAAAGAGAAAGACAGCAAAAAGAGAGAGACAAAGACAGAGTGATGCACAGAAAGAGAAAGGCGGAAAGAGAAAGACAGAAAGAAAAACAATAAAGACAGAAAGAGACAGAGAAAGACACAAAGCGAGAGAGAGAGACAAAGAAAGAAAGACAGCAGAAAGAGAGAGAGAGACAAAGACAGAGAGATGGACAGAAAGAGAAAGACAGAAAGAGAGAGAGAAACAGAGCGATAAAGACAGAAAGAGAAAGAGAGAGTGATCGAGATCTGTTAATCCATCCATTTCCTGTCTTTCTCTATGCTTTGTACCTCTTCCTATCCTTCTTTCTTTCTCCTTCTCTATTCTTATCTATCACTCTCATTTTTCTCTTTCTGCATTCATCTCTCTCTCTCTCTGTATTCCGTCTCTTTTTACTCCTCCTAATGTAACTCTTCCTCTTTCTCTCTCCCTCCCTCTCTCGTTATTGCCCTCATTCCGTGACCTTGAGTTCAGCCCAATTAACACGGATAGCAGCCATATTTAGATCCTGTCTGTTTGTGTCATCTGTATCCAAAACTCTCACACGCAGCCCTGACAGCCAATCACATCTCATTCTGCTCTGCTGGGCTCAGGCCCCGCCTCTCTGCTGCTGATTGGCCGGTTGATGTGTCCATCAGAGCGCACTCACACTGTGTCCCTGCAGTAACACTGAATCTGTCCAATTTATTGTGCAGTGTCAAATTCGTCAAACAGACATCTGGCGAAATGAGGTCACCTCCCAGTGTCTCTCTCTCTCTCTCTCTCTCCCTCTCTCTCTCTCTCTCTCTCTCTCTCTCTTTCCCTCCCTCTCTCCCTGTCAGGATGTTTAAGGAAGTGTGAGACTGCAGCCATGTGTAATTAACTTTGACCCTTTTCTCCATGTTAAGGACACGAGAGAGACAGAGTCTCCACTGACACTGACCTAGCCACACTACTCACCCTCTTTCTTTCTTTCTTTCTTTCTTTCTTTCTTTCTTTCTTTCGTTTTCCAACCCTCCTATATCACCTTCTTCCCTTTTCCCATTGTTCTCTTTCCTTTAATCTTTCTTTTAATTTTTTTCTCCCTTTTTCCAACCCCCACTCTATCTTTACTTTGTTCCTCTCATTTCAACTTTTTCCATTCTCTCTTTTTTTTTTTTACATTCTTTTCATGTACCTTGTTTCTTTTTTCCACCTTCCCTGCTATTTCCCTTCCTTTTTTCCACTTCGTCTTTTCCTTTCATCCTTCCATCCATCCATTTCCTTCCTCCTTTCTATCTGTATCCTTTCTGCATTTCTTTCTCTTTTTTCCTTATTTTATTCCCTTTTCCCATCCTTCACTTTTCTCTTTTTCCCCTTCGTCTCACACACTTTATTGCACTTTGTTTATTTTTATGTCCTTTATTATTATTTATTTTATTCTTTCCTCTTTTTTCTGTCCCTCCAGCTAAATAAATTTATGTCCCCATCTTTCCTTTTCTCCCACCAGCAATCCTTCCCTTCTTTTTCTTGTAATATTACTTTAAAAATACTTAGTTTTCCCTCCTTACTTTCTCTGATGGTCCTATAATAATAATAATAATAATAATAATAATAATAATAATAATAATAATGTTTAAAGCCATGAGCACTAACCCCACCCCTCACCCTTCTCTCAACCAATCATAACACCAATTCCTACTGCTTTCTTAGGCTACTTTACATCATCCCCCTCTCATTTTGCACACACACACACACACACACACACACACACACACACACACACACACACACACACAGAGAGTTGTTCCATCACACCCCTGTGTCTCGCTCCATCCCAGTTCGCGCAGCAACATTCCTTGCTAATTTACAATCGTAATATCATATTAGATGATTGTTTTTTAACGGAGAGTAGCCGAGTTTCCCGATCCCGACCCGGAATTCCCCAAACACTGCATATTTTAGTGTGTGTGCTCTAACACACCTGACTCAGCTCATAAAGAGTGTAATAATAACTTTATGAGCTGAGTCAGGTGTGTAAAAAAGGGGCACAGTAAAATAGACTGCGGGAGTCCCTGAGACTGGCCTGAGTAAACACTAAACCAACACTATAATCGACACGAGCTCCGGATTACTGTTAGAATTCTTCATGACCCATGTAGGGTGTAAGGTCCTGATTGGTTAAGGTGAACATGAGGGGCGGGGCTAGAACGTAGAGCTTTCATTACAACTTAATTCATTATGAATGGAGCTAAATCATTCTCACTTGCTAAAGCTTCTCTGAAGATGTAAAATTATGCAGATCCCTACAAAAAAAAGTGTTTTCATATCAGAGACGGTTCCAAGTAGAACCCCTTTTTTGGGTTCTCCAATAAACCCTTAAAGAACCCTTGAAGAAAACTTTTTTCTAAGCATGTATGTATTAACGGGGTAAAAGAGTGAGACTCCAGACTCCAAATGATTGCTTATTAATTTCCATCCATCCATCGTTCACTTTCTTTCCACGTTGTTTTTCTTCCTTCCTTTCTTCCTTCCACCTTCTTATTTACCTTTTTTACCTTTCTTTTCTGTCTTTCACCTTAATTCTTTCCTTCCTTTCTTTTCTTCTTTCCTGTCTTTCACCTTCCTTCTCTCCTTCCTTTCTCTTCTTTTTCCTGTCTCTCACCTTCCTTCCTTCCTTCCGTCCTTCCTATTGTTTTGTCTTCCTTCCTTCTTTCATTTCTTCTTTTTTTCCAGCCTTGCTGTCATTCTTTTCTTCTGTTGTCTTTCTCCTTCCTTCCTTCCTTCATTTTTGCCTTCCTTCCTTTTTGTCTTTTGATTTCCTTTCTTCCTTCCTTGCTGTTTTTGCCTTCCTTCCTTCGCTCATTCTTTCCTTTTTGTCATTTGCCTTCCTTCCTTCCTTGTTGTATTGCCTTCCATTCTTTGTTCCTTCTTTCCTAACTTCCTTCCTTATGAATAAATATAATATATATTATATACCTAAACATATCTAATTTTTCAACACATTATCGATTATTTAATTCTGAAAATAATTTCTGACATATACGGTATTAAAAAAGGTTGTAATGCGCTCGAACTGCTCTGAGATAAAATCTGCTCAGCTTTGAGTGATTCTGATCAAACCACCATTACGCTCCCCTGAGGAATCCTATCTCCAGCTCACACCTTAATTTTCTCCACCTGAAACCCACACGGACAAGAAGATCCCTCGGTGTGCTTTATCACTCACTGCACCTGCACCGGCATTTAGGACAGAGTCACAGCGGATACACGTGCTAAACTAGACTCTGAAGACACATTACTACACACATGTGGCATCACACACACCACGCGCACACACAGCCCCCAGAGATTGTTTTTAATGATCGAAGAAGTGCTAATGAGAAATCGGCTTTCTGCTAACCACGCTTCAGAGCTTCTGATTGAGTTTTATCAATTCCTCCACATTAGCTATATCCTCTAGAGAAGAGTGGGAACCAAGCATGAACAAAATACCCTATGCAACATCAATTCCTCCTCACACACATACACACACTCACACCCACTAATTACCACTCCGGCTCCTGCAGATTTTAGCTGCAAAGCTGGCTTATTATATTATACCCAAATGACTAACGAAGATTTGCGCATCAGTTTCAATCGGCAGCCGTTTGATTGTTAATTTGTGCTCTGTGTTTTTGCGTAAGAATAGAAAGCGAGGCGAGGCGAGGCAAGAGGCACAAACCTAGATTCAAAGACGGGAAACTCGTCTGGCAGTTCGAATCAGCTTTAGCGGCAATTAAGGCCGGGACGCAGAGAGAGAAATAGATCAGACGTCTGAAGCTTTGTGAAAGAGAAGAAGAAAAGCCAGCACAAAGCAAGCTCAGAAGAATGAAAGAATTTGAAAGACAGTTTTGCCAATCGTGTGGCTTTGTGGTGCTGTTTGGTCTAAAGTTTGCTTGTTTAATTTTCCACTTCAGCTACGAGGCTAACGTAGCTTAGAAGTAATGGGAGTCTCTCATACCAAAAGTATTTCTGTACATTTCGACAAACTTGATGATGCGTGATTTACTGTCATCTGTAAACATGAATAAAACTTCACTGTGTAGCAAAAACTGCTCTAACAGTATGTGGCTCGCCCACAAGGTTCACTGATTTCCATAGCGTAGTTTTGTATACCTCCGCCCCCCTAGGCCCCGCCTCCCAATCTTTAGAGCTGTATTTTCACCGAATGATAATATGGTTCCACTTGGATCTTGAATAAACAAATACAGACTCTCCTTACCCTGCTGAAAAATCCAGCTTGATCTGACCAGCTACCAAAACACAGACAGAGATGGTCAAACTGCTAGGCCATCTTTGCCAGCTGGTAAGTGCTGCTAGAAAAAAAAAAAATAGTGTCTGCCAGTGATACATCATAATCAAGTAAAAAGGATACTTGCAAAGATGGTCTACCAGATTGACCATGCTGTTTTTCAAATACCCAGGACACTACACCTCTCTGCCAGCAGAGGTCATGATCTCCAGAATTCAAACATGACCTCTGCCATTACACTTCCAATCCACTTCCTTACTCTCATTGGTGTATAAACACAAACAAAGTCTTGCCAAGCATTATGTCTGATTGCTTATGCTGTTTGATCTTTTGCTTGTTTTCTCAGCTTGTTTTCGTATTAAAGCCTCTGTTTATGGATCCTACCTCTCTCTCAGAGTCTGATATGTTACACTTCTATTACTTTTTAAGCTAGTTTAGCTTTGTAGCTTCAGTCCAAAACATCTTGGCTGATTGTGTATATTACTGAAGGGCTTAACAGTGGCTTTTTGGCACTCATAAAAACTCCTGAGCCTGCTTTCACATCGGTAGCACTTTTTTTTTGGCCTTCTGTCAAATTGTTAGATGCTAGTGGGCATTCATATCTTTTAGCCTGCTTCCAGTTTCTATGCTTTCACCGATAGCACCACATACCAACTACAGACGTATATTGAACCACTTTTTGGACCAGAAATCAGATGTATTCCTGCTAAAAACGAGATGATTTGCCCATTTTGACCACAAATCAAATTTTCCGTCCTATAGTGTCTACCAACATTTGTTCTTTGCAACCTCTGCCGTCTATCTGACAGACTTGACATGTTCGATATATGCAACTAAAATGACAAAAACAACTGTTCTGTTCTATTTTGGGTAAATCAAACATTTCAAGCCTATAGCAGCAAACCGAGTGTTGCAAGTAAGACCAAATATGTGGAATCAAAAAACATGGATAATTTTTCACATCTGGGAGAAAAAAAGAAGTAGTCGCCACACTGCTTCACTTCTAATTTGCAGAACTGTTTTGTGTTGTTTGCCCCGCGCACTCTGTACGTCCATGGTTGCTCCATGTCACTCTATTGTCACTGTAGATAGAATGACTTTGTAGAAACACTTTTCAGTGTTCAAAACTGACAAAACATCTCGTTTTTTATAGGCAGACATTTCAGTTAAATGGGTGGTTCTGCATCTACACAAGTGTGAAAGTGTGGGGGAGTTTAAGCCTAAACAGAATGCTGCTCTCAGCACTTCCTTTGGCATTTATTTCTCCCATTCAAGACTCTACTCTACTCTAGCTCCTCTCTGCCTCCATCTATGGCTCAGATGTCATTTGTTTTGTCCAGGGCACTGAAGGTCAGCAGCAGGGGGACGAACTTGACCAGACAGAGAAACAGACATGGATGGATGGAGGGAAGTAGAGAGTGAGTGAAAACAAGGAGCACAGGGACATGTCCCTAGCTTTAGAATCTATCTATCTTTCTCTTTCATAGATGCTGTCGCTGAGCATCAGTTCTCCTCTCGTCTGCCATGCATTCAAAAGCTGTGAACCGAGTCAGGAGTGTTAGAGCAGGAGCAGTGAGGGTTCTTTGACATCTGCCGTCACTTTAAATTGAACTCTGCTGTGTTTTTCTCCTTAGCGAGGTTCTTTAGACAGGTGAGATCACAACAATCACACTTGGATCAATATAACCGGTTTGGTTATTTTGGTAACCGTCTTTGCGAGGTGGTCTCCAAATGAACTCTAGCACTGTTCTATTGCAGTGAGAAGGTGATTCGACCCTGAATCAACTCGACTGCAGGAAGTGAACAAAACAAGGGTTGCATGCTTGCATACTTGGGTTGCATCCAAAAATATCTACAACTTGGAGTCTGGGACTTGCAAGAGTGATTTGCTTAGATTTCCTTAACTGTTCAGAACTTCACACATTGGACTGATCATAAAAACAGATTCTATGAATTTGCTTAAGAGAAGTTGGTAGTTGGTTAGAAACAAATATATGCATGTCAAATTGATCATTTTCTCCACTTGAAAAGAAAGTATTTAACTAAAGTGCCTTTTTTTTGCTCTAAATGTGTCTCATATAGGACTTGTCATGAGTCGATCAGTGTCAAATTATAAAATCACCACTTACAGACTCATACCAACACGGATTCAAAGCGAAAATCCTGAAACCATAGTAATGTTTCTCTTTTTGCACAGATCAAACATTGCACCATGGGTTTTCAGTGAGCTAATTTGCAAACTCATTTTCTCTCAATGTTACTCCTGATGAGATGCACAGCAGTATGAATAGTATTCTCAAACACCCTCCCACACACACACCCACACACCCACACACCCACACACACACAAACGCACAACTATGTGAAAGGGAATGTTTGAATTGCATTGCAAATCTAAAACTAAAATCAGGCTGGTTTATCATAAGGTCAAATTTAGATTCAACAAATAAAATGTCAGTAAATAGGAACAGGATACATATCTGTGATTTAGCTGTTGCAGGGCATTGACTACACTGACAATCCTGGTACCATCAAGAAAAGTGTGAAAAGCATGTCTGACATCAATGCAAATTGGCTGTGTCTCAGTTTAGCAGAGTGGAGGCTAGATGACAGGAATCTGGTGCTATTGATCAAAATAACAACAAAAGACAGTATCATGACCGTCATTGCACAGACAGCTAGTATTTCATTGACAAAATGGTACAAGCAAAGCCAGAACCCTGTAATTACTGCTACAAAGCAGAGCCAACAATCCAAATGTTTCGAAGCAGGACAATGATCAGGACTCCTGGGTGTCGTTTTACCCATTTAAATACGTCTGATAAATCAATGCGATCTCACAACTTCAAGTTCATTACACTTACACATACTTTATGGCCTGACTGTATTGACGTAAAGACCATGGCTGAGTTTCCCATAATCATTTTAAAGATAATCTTAACTGGTAGAGAAAGTGTTCAGGATCATGCTTACTCTACCATGGAATACTCAGCCTTGATTGATTAAGCTTAGAGTGAGGGTGGGGGCTCAAGGAATGCAGAATAGGCCAAAGTATCTCACGCATCATATACGCTGGACCTGAACCTACCCCACAAGCTCTAAAGTTACCAATACTTTTATGCAAACTGGCAGTATTCAAGTACATCTGAGAACAAGTCCAAGTTTTGTCCAATCCAGATTTTGCTGTTCTCAGCCAGCAAAATCCGTTCAGATGCAGCACCCAAATACTGCTGACCTGGAACCAGAACCCTGTAATGTCAGAGCTTAGGGGTGGCATCAGAGCTGACCATTTTCTCAAAGGCTCAACCCTGGCGCTCTGGTACCCCTTTGACAAGGTAACAGTGAAATCTATTCAGTTAAGTACTATGGTAGAGAACTGGTAGAAAAAGTGGTCAAGGTGATGCTCACTCTACCATTTAACAAAGATCTTTGCTTTTGGAAAACTCAGCTTTCATTCGTTAAGGTTAAGGTGGGGGGCCCAAGGGGTCTACTGACATGCAGAATAGGCTAAAATATTTTGGTCAAGAATGTAGATATTGTTGTGGATCACAGACGCCAGACCTGACACCACCCCAGGACTCCAACATCACCAGTACTTTTTTCCAGTTTTCAAGCAAAAACTGAAAACAAATCCAATCATCTAGTTTCATCCAATCAATTTTTCATTTCTCAGCCAGCAATATGTGTTCTGTTCCAGCACCAAAATACTGCTGGTCTGGAATCAGTGCTGGAGGTGGTGGTGGTCCAAAGAACCAGTAAACTGTTCCACAAACAGGTCATGTCACTCCAAACCGGGGTGTTAAACCTAGGCCAGGAAGTGAAGCCGAACCCAGGAAGATAGCAGTATATGAGGCTTATCCAAGCTATTAGAACTTGTCCCTGGCTAGAGTTTTCTGGTTGGTGACACTACTATTGGGCTGCCAACCTGAAACATATTTCAATGTTGATCTAATTTGTTTGCCCTGCAATGAGTTTTGCTTAGCAAAACATCTCACTTTGACTATACGGCATGTCCCAAAAGTCTCCATTTTTTTCAGATAGCCTTTAACAATGCCTTTGACAAACGTAGAACATATTGAAATCATTCTCATGGCTAGATCAGGAAGCTGTTGCAAGGTTTTGATGGATATGCAACTACATGCATAACACAGGATGTGTTTTATCACGAGTTCATCATGAGTGGGAGAGATGACGCCGTGTGTGTTTACAAAGAAATGGCAATCATGTACAGAATGTTTTGTAAATAAAGTTACATTTTGCTAAAAAAGTGTTAATTTCCCCTATGTATTGAGATTTTTGGGACACCCTGTAGTTCCTTTGCATAAGCATTATATGCAGGAGACCTGACGCTGCCCCACAAGTTCTATTATCACTGATTCTTGGTTCCAGACCGTTAATATTCTTGGTACTGGACCACAATTGAAAAGAACTGCCTGAAAGTAGTATGGCTGAAGATCCCACCCCAAATTGGGCATTATGTAGGGCAGACCTAATGTCCCAAGCTCTGCCTTCACAGTTTCTTCCAGAGCAGGGGCATTTTGGTACTGGAACCAAATGGATTTTGGCAGGTAAGAACCATCTGTTTTCCCAGTGGAAAAAATACAGAACCGTTAACACCAGCACCATGTCAGAAAAAAAAGCATTATAGGTATCTTGGGATTTGAACTGCACTTGTGTTCACATGAAATTCTGCTAAGTTGCTTTTCTGCTAAAATTCCTACACGTTTGGTGTTAGATCAGACATTTGTCCTTCCATCACCTCCAGAATGTTTGGGTGGCTTTCAAGATCCGTTTTCCGTCTCGAATGTCAGATGCGCAGGACGAGAGAGAGCCATTTGTCACTGATGAGTGATATCAAAACCTCCCAGAGGACCCAGGTATGGAGGTAGGAGGTTAGAGACCTCAGCTTTAGGGGTGTGTGGTAAAAAGAAAGGCAGAGACAGATGAGCTTCTAAACTGTCAGCTAATTTATCATACAGCCTCCGCGGATCTGGTGGAGTGAAGTGGTATCGACAAGTTGTAAAAGTCCAGAGTGAAAGCCACTACCTTTAAAGCCCTTAGCAAGCAATGCTAAAACAGATGGATGCCTTTGAAAGCCAGCTAACACACATACTCGAGGAAACTAAGAGGGGGTCCTGAGGGACCTGAGAGCCTGCTGAGTGAAGACAAACCTGCCAGATGCATCACGCCAAGATCCCTGAGGAGAAAATGCGCACACACACACACACACACACACACACACACACACACACTCCAAACCCAACCCCGTTGACAGTGTGTTGGGTATCACAATATGGATAATTACTGCAGTGCTTAAAAAAGGACAAGGCCATACGGAAAGGGTGGATAGGGAGAGTTCTGGGACAAGGAGGGGTGGAGGGGACACAAAGTAATGAAGTGAGATGAGAGGGAGAAAAAAGAGAGCAGTGGACAGAAGGAGAGTGGAGAGGAGGAGGGTAGGGGAAATAAATTAGCAGCGGCCGCACCATCCTGTGACAGGTGCTGTTAATGAGAATGTGGTAAGGAATGTTCTTGGATGGCAAAAAAAAAGAAAAAAAAAAAAAAGAGAGAGACAAACAGGCCCTGATCATCTGGTCAGTCCACGAGAAAGAGAGAAAGAGAGAAAGAGGAACCAGGGAGTCAGTAGCAAGAAGGTCTTTAAAATTAAACAGGTAGGAGGTAAATAGAGGGCATGAGAATGAAGTGGAATGGTCAAAATGGGAGGATGGAAGAACATACAAACAAAAAAAACAGCTATTTGAAAAAGGAAGAAGCAGAAATTGTTGACGGGCATAACAGACTTCAAACAGCACAGTCCATTCATTATGAGCACCGTATATCCAAAATTGTACAAAATAATAGCAAAAAAAAAAACAGAGATTGGAAAATCATTTGACTGGGACATAGTTGCCATAACAACATTGGCCAGAATTTAAGCCAAAACTTTTTGAGTTCAAACTTGCTTGTTTCGTTTAAAAGTGTGAAAAAAACCAAAGTGAAACTAATATGTTCGTCCACCACTACATCAGTGAGCATGTTGATTTCAGCTGATGATAGGACACTCTTCAAATTTGGAGAGCTGAGAACTGATGGAAAACTGTGTAGAATTAAAAGACTTTTCTTTTAATAGCTTAATATCATTTGTTTGAAATAGGGGAAAACTGTTAAAAGCTTTGTACAACAGTGAACCCCCCCCCACAAAAAAAACCTAATCTACCTGACTTCATGTTTAGCAAAAGGGCTGCTAGAGCTCATCAATCCACTAAATGACCTAACTTTCATTTGCTGACAAAATGAAATTTCCTAAATGTTAAATCTATCATACCTTGCTAAGCTACGTTTCCCTTGCAGACGCTAGCAGAATTTTATAAATGGAGCCAAAATGAAGTGCAGTAGTGCAATAATAACTTACAGTATTTCATAGTCTGAGCCTTCAGGCTTTAATAAGCTGGAAATATCAAACTCACATACAATATCACGTCATGCGTCATTGTGCCTGAAAGTAGTACAGCCAAAGACCTGACCCCAAACTGGGCATTATGTAGAGCAGACCTGATCCTGCCCCTGAGTTCTGCCTTCAAAGATTTCCTCCAGACTAGGAGCATCTCGGTAGAAGACCCAAACAGACATTAAATTAAACTTAATCGGTGTGGTGTAGTACGGCCAAACACCCGTCCCTAAATTTACAGTTTGTATAGAGACATAGGCATCGTTATAGTCTGCAGTAACTAAAACAAACCTCTATTAGGACAGAAATTTCCTACAAATGAGAGATTCCTAAATTCCTGTAGGACCTTCAAATTCTTATTAGGAAATAACTGGACATGTCATAGATCAGTCATGGGTCAACTGTCAAGACTTTGTTTTTACACTGGAATATCAACACGCAGAAAACACAAATTACCATTAATAACCATTACAAAACCAACAGGAACCACCTGTATTAACCTGCTATTTTAGCCAGAAGACTAATGAAGGGACAGTCGATGGTTTCCCCAGAGGCGAAGTGGACTTCTACTGTAGTCCAGTCAGAAAGCGCTCAAGGCCAAGTTTCTCCTCCTGGGATTTTGAGAAAAGACTAAAGCCAGGCAGACTTCAAACTACAACAGCTCCATGAGCAAGTGGCCTAGCAAGGTTGAGCGCTGAACCATGCAGGTGTCTTAGATTGATACCACTTAGCAGAACAATGCTAGCTAGTCTTAATTACTTTCAGCCTAGTAATCACACAAAACCATCATCAAAACCGAGCACTCAGATCATAAAAAGCCACCTATTAAGGCATGTCAGGGCTGAAAGTTCTTTCGTCTCTGGATGAACAGCGTGATTATTCATATAGCACTAGCTGGCTAGCACATGCATGCAGGTGTGCACAAAAGCTAGCCAACTTGGCACGGCATGATTCATCTCCACCAGGATTGGTGCTTCGCTGCCAGCTGGCTTTGCTGGCTTTAGTAAATTAAAAACCTGTGTTGAGAAGCTTTAAAAGCGGCTAGAAGAGCATCGCTCCGCGGCATTACGATCATTTTCCAACACAAAACTCCCAAAAGCTCTTGATAATCTGTTTAGCTAATCCCACTGCGGCTTAACAGCCGTGAAAGGTGTGGAGCGAGAAGTTTCCAGAATCTGAAGAAGCGAGTTTCGGGTTTGGATGAACTCCTGTCTGTCACGTCTCCGAAAAAAGGAGGCATCAAAACGTTTACCCTCGTCAGACGCTAATGCTCCGGAGCACACCTGTCGAGGAGAAAGTGCGACAAGAAGCAAGTTTAACAAGTGCACCTTCTCATGTTTGAGAAGTGATACTTTCTGGGATTGGCATGAGGAATGCCTAATGCTGCAATTCGCTGAAAATCTTTGAAGCTGGCAGAGTTGGTGGGTTTAGTGGACACTTTGTGTGGAAAAATGATAAGCCAAAGCTCAAACATGAGGATGGGTACAGGTGTCAGTGTGATCAAGGGACCTAGATATGATTTTACGGAGTAATAACATCGACGGGCTGACAACTCTGTGCATTTCTGATGCCTGGAAATTGTGACGAATGTCAGAGTGAGTGACAGAATAAAGGAGGGGAGAGAGAGAGAGAGAGAGAGAGAGAGACAGATTCAAAACAGAGACAGACAGAGAGAGAAAGAAATGGCTTTAAGTTGGACTCAGCAGGGTTTAGCGTTAACCTGTACGTGCAAAACCTGACATGTGAGAAAGAATCCAAATCACAAACCTGAAGAAACAATCCGACATACAGTGTAGTATTTCCTTCACATGCGATTAATCACATGATTCACATGGGAGAGCTACACATTTTTTATATACTTAATTTATTTTCAATTGACTTTCAGACAATTCATTTATTTAAATTTATAAAGTGATTTTCCTTCATAATTTAAATAAATGAATTTACACCTGTGGCTTTTACACACTTCACATTTTTCACTTGTAGTGCATGTGAACCATGGGATTCATTTGTTTTCATGTGTGCTTTATGCACACGGTTAATTTACCTTGTGATCGTTTTTAGGTGTGATTTTTATACGTGATTAATTTATTTGCGCATGTTTATTTATCATACAGAAACATAGAGCATGTTTCAATTTTGCAGATGTGATTTTTCACGTGAATAATTCTTTTTTCACGTGTGATCACGTTTACTTGAGTGCAGTGCGGCTTCAGGTCATGACATGGCGAAATGCACCTTCACGTGTTTTTGCTTACATAATCGCACGGGAAATCCAAATGAAAAGGACATCAATCATTTACATTTTTTTAAGTGAAATATTTGTTTACTCTTTAGTGCATTGTAGAGCCCTAAAATGGAACAGTTTTTAAGGGGAAAAAAAAAACCCCACTAACAGCAAGGACATCTCCTAATGAATTCACTAATGAACTTCGCATTTATCTGAAACCGCAAGCCCACAGCGGCGAGCTGAATCCGGCTTAACGCCGGCACAGCTAAACCCTTCATCTACCTCGCAATTAGCATTTAAGAGTAAATGAATCAGAGCAGACTCAGCTGGACACATTGGATTGAGTCGTTCTCTTGCTGACTGCTTGGGTTAACACACGACACAAAGACGCAGCGAGGAACCGCCGCTGGCTAAAATGGCTAATGCGACCGCACAAAAGACAGAAAAAAACCTGTAAGAGCCACTTTATGCATGTCAACGGAAATGATTTGTGGAAACTTCGGAAGCTTTCAAAAGCACATTCACAAAATCCGAAGGAGTGAATTATGGGTGTTCAGCATGCCACAATGGAGTATAGTAAATACCGGATTGTACCGAAACAAAGCGTTGTTCAACTTCACCTTCCTTTAATACAGTCTGCTGCTGAGTGGATCCCGGGCCTTGGCATCCCATCAGCCCATCAGTCTTAAACCCTTTTTATTAATATGACTAAAAAATTATTACTGTACTGGAAATATAGAACCCACATTTCTATAAAACACTGGCTTAAGCTCCATACCCTGGGAAGACTCACAGCAAATCTAAAAAAATAACATTATTTGAAGACAACTGGTCATACTTTTCGCAATATCTTGAGAGCTGAGCCCTCTTTCCAGGCAATTCTCTTTAAAAATATATACATAAAATTTGTTATCCTCACCATAGTCACAGCATGCATTATTACATTTTCCCCAACGTACTGTGTTTTTACTGTCCAAACACCAAAGGTGAAACCAAAAGCTCTGGTTTTTGGCCTGTTTATTCTTTTCCAACACTTTTAGTTGCATGCTCCAAAACTCACAAACCTTGGCACAAAAACTAGAAATGGTGGTTATCGGGTTCTGGCAAAAGCTTGGATCTGGGTGTGGCCCGAGGGTTCATTAGTGTCCTCCTTTGACATTTTTCTAATTTTTGGGCATCCGGTTCCACCAACATGCGCCAAATTTGGTAGGAGAATGGGTCTTTTTTTTAAGACAAACAAATTTCACAATCACATCCATTAACTCCACCCAACAGGAAGCTAGCCATTTTGTATTTTGACTAGTACCAAACGTTTTAATACACCTCCTAAGGGAATCATCAGATTCAAATTAGATTTGGTCAGTGTGATGTTGAGATGCTAATTTGCAAAGGAATTGCTGCTATTTTACACCTTCTTGCCATGGCAAAGTGATCACTTAACGTCACACAGCACTAACAGGAAGTGTGGCATAACTCCACTCTATATTCACATGTATGTTCAGTGATGCAGCATAATAACATCCACATACCAACACTGGCTCATGAAACAGACAATGCTGCACCCTTGGTGCTTGGGCCCACCAATCGCTGCTTGCAGCTATATTTTGTCATTGTTTGTCATTTATTTCTTCTGTGTATTTTTTTTCCACATATATATCACATTACACTGGCATTATTATGAATCTGAAAAGGGAAGTGGTGGTGTGGTCAAATAATATTGGCCCAGGAAAAAAGAAAATTTGATTTCAGAGCACGGTCTCTCAAAGGTACGTGCCACTGGCAAGTTTTATTTCTTTTCCTGGATATACGCAGTGCAGAACAGTTGTAATGTGATGAACCTCCCAGTTTGCCTCTCTTTCTACTTAATACACACACACACAGATGGAGCAATCCTCTTGAGGCTTCGGTGTGTATTGGTGTGTAGGTGGATGCTAATGGCAGCATATTTGCAGAGTGAGGTCATGTGGTGCATTGATGTGGTGGAAAGAGAGAAATTTGGTCAACATGGTTCCACAATTTCTCTCGGATTACTAAATGGTATGCAAAATTCTGATTGGTCGATGATAGAATAATGAGCGTGACTAACTCTTGTAACTGTAATAATGATTTCCTTGTAAACATTATGAATTTTACAGCAAGAGCATATTTTGGAGGAGAGATTAATAGGCTCCCGTGTGGCACGGATGTCTTGAGTCGAAGATAGTCTCACGCTTTCAAATATCAATTTACAAATATCTCAGTTTGCATAAAAGAGTTAAGATCAAGGGTAAGGTTAGGGGCAGGGTTACTATATTTGGTACAAATTCAAATGAAATCCGATCACACCCTCGGTTTTTGGATATTTTTGCACTCAAACAGGTTCCTAAAGATTTGCCCCATTGTTGAAAGATCGCAACCGTGTCCTTCTGATGCTAGCCAATCAGATGCGTCTATTAGCTCATGCGTAAAAATAGGGACGTTAGCGCTTTCCTCCTATCACTCTCTGTGAGCAATGGTTCCAAAAACTGTGGTGTCACAGACGCTCTGGATTGAGTATATCCTGGATTGTACTGTAAGAACCAATGGTGCAGACCTGGCCATGACTAAAATGGAAAAGAGATTAAATTCAGCCCACCCTCAACAGCGTGGGCATGTCACAGTGGGATGTCACTAATTGTTCAGGGTAGAGGAGGTAGCTGGCCAGAAAAGGTGCTAAGTGAAAGGCAGTGAGTGGCGTTAACCAAAAACAATTATGAACCATCTCCATTGCCTACTGTGTTTTCTCCCTGAGGCGTCACACCCACATGCTACACTTCTCTCATTCGTCTGCTGAATAAAAATAATTGCACCTGTTTTTCATCTCCTACAAGTGCACACATAAGCTGGAGCCATTGTTCTTGACTCAAGTTTATCCTCTACATAGCAAAGTAGTTGTTCTGCAAAAAGCCGTAACAATAGAAATATTTTTCAGAGGAGAAACTTGAGAACAGAGCATCGTTAACATCAGCAGATTCATTAGATTCTTCTTAGGTTGGCATTTTCAGCGAGGTTTATACAATCGTAGCACAAAAGAGAAACAATAGAAGGGAAGCGGTGCTGCTGAAGCAATGGAAAGCCCTGTTGGGAGCTGAAGCTTCATGATTTCACTGAACCAGACAGATGTTGGCATACGATAAAACCAGCATGCAACAGCAATTAATTAAAGCCCTGATGAAAACAGGAGCACGAGACAAAGCAGAACAAATTGGACTGAAAGGAAAAGCGTCACGCCAGGACTCGTTCAAACAAAAGTCAGATTGGAGGAAAGGGGGAGTCGGGAGGGGGCGAGGGGTTCTGCTGTTTTTGACTGCAATGCTTCACCTCTTTTCTAAGTGAGATAACAGTGTTTTATATTTTGATTTGTATTCAGGCAAAGGTCTGCTGCCAGTCCACTCGACGACTTCGGAACGATCTTCAGTCTCAGGCCCTGTCCACATCTATACTGGTACTTTTGAAACCATACTTTATAACCCAGGAGTGCTCACACTTCTATGACACGAGATCTACTTTTTCATATTATTATTATGGTATGATCCACCATGTAAAATGACACGGTTTTCGGAATTTTGCCTCTCTACACCACCACGATGGATTTGAAATGAAGCGATCGAGATGTGATTGAAGTGCAGACTTGCAGCTTTGATTCAAGTTTGTACTTATGGACCTTACTGCACACTCTAAATTTGGAGTTTGAGAAATTACTTTGGAGAAATGTGCTTTTATTCTAATAATATTACGCAGTCAATATTCATTCAAAGAAATCGCAAAAGTAATATGCAGCAGCGGGGGAGTGGTCAAGCATCAGCTGTGGACGGACAGGAGGCGGGTTGAACCAGCATGTAACGCGTGATGATTCTCACCTGTATCTTATTACCGCCAGTCTACTTATTTATGTCTCTATGTGCGTTCAGCCAGAGAGAGAGAGAGAGAGAGTGAGTGAGTGAGTGCAATATAGTTGGCGGAAGCTGCGAGACACGCACGCACAAACGCACGCTGCGAAGCGTGAACTTGAACTTGATGGAGCAAAAGCTGCGATTCTGGGATGGCCCCGTTTCGATTGAGTTGTTTTGGGTTTGTTGGGTATTTGAAAGTGCTCTGAAAAGCATGGACTGAATAAACGCGAGCACGGAGCTCAGCAAAAATCCTGCCTGTCTCCCAAGTCTTCCCTCACACTCTCACACACTACACTGACCTATTAAGAAGATCGACCAGTGGTTGTTTTGCGGTCGACTGGTCGATTGAGATTGACATAACGAGCACCCCTGTTTTATCCCATCTGTATTTTAAAAAAGATCCTGTCCACCTGAAGAGCATTTATAATAACACACTTGTTCTAATACACTATTGTTTCTGCAGTAACAACTGACACGGCGACTTGTACAGCAGACTCTTCACATAATCTATATTTATAGGCTGGTGTTTAACAGTAGACTCAGAAGTTGTTATTTAACAAAGACGTATCAGCGTTGACATGGTGAGGTTGTCTGTGAGGAGACATTTATTTAACATTTTACGGAAGGAGTCTCTAGTGTCAGTGCCTTGTAAAAGCTGTAGCGTAAAACTTTCCAAAATATCTTCAGGACAGAGGACTTTACGGTTGTTTTCTTGGTAACACGACAAGCTGCGTTTTTGTTTTTTTTTTGGTCTTATTAACTTCAAAAGAGAGAAAAGAGAAGGAACAACTGTTTTCTAGCTGCTGTTAGGAATAATGACAGGAAATAACTTGTTTTGTCGGTCTTTCCACAATATCAAATGTAACTATAAACGGATAAGTATGACCTCTCATTTATTGATAGATTTTAAAAATGTATTCTTTGACAAATTGCTGTGGTATTAAGGAGTTTAAGAGAAATTAACGCAATTTCCAGTTTGCATTACATTGCATCACACTGCCCGTGCATTGATTGTTTTCTTAATAAAAGCATGCCCTGTTGTGTTTTATTCCTTATGTAACAAAGTGTAAATTTAAGGTCGACTCGCATGCTGATTGCATTAAAGTATTCTAATCTGACAGGAAACGTTAGCTGAACCATACAGGGATGTACGGAAGGTCATTACGATAGCTTGGTGCTACTGGGTAAATAAACTCCTCGGGAATGCCAACTAGTGACCAATATGTAGTGAATCATAGCTACTGTATGAGCCCAAAAAAAATGGCTGCCAAGCGAACGCAGTGTCACACAACAGTTTGAAAAGATTATGAAGAGATTTTCCCACTTTACAAGTGTGAGACCATTTTGACCATATGCTCTATCATAAGCACGTTGTTCTAACGCTCTGACACACCAGGAGACCTCGCACAGGGCGGGAAGCTGACAAAACGTCGTCATTAGCATCCTCCCACGCACACACACACACCCTTCATTCATCTCACCATCTCCTCTGAGGTCTCGAGGATCTCTCTGAGAGTGTGAATAGGTAAGATGAGGGCGGATGTAAACAGCCAACATTTCGATCTTCTGCTTTCTTTCTTTTTTTTTGGGTTACAAGCCTGCTAATGTATGAACATCACCAAATATGCCAGGTCGAATTGTATTAATTGAACGAATCTGTTGATGCTAATGACTGAAGTAGCCTTGCTATTCCTGTGCTATTCTGTAGCAAGGGAATATAGCTTGTTACTGCATTTATTTATTTATTTGTTTTTTTGGGAAGCCTACTAAACTCAAATGTTGTCAAGAACAATCTAGCTGTGTTCTCTGTGTACTGTGTGGACATGATTGCTAACAAGGAGCAATTATTGCGATTCAGGATGCCTAGCGTGTAGGTGTGACGTCTCGGGGGAAACGCAGTAGGTAACATGGATGATCCGTTGTTATTTTTTTGTTTCTTATTAATGCCACTCACTGCTTTTCACTTAGCACATTTTCTGGCTAAAGACCTGCTATACCTTCGAACAATTAGTGACATCCCACTGTGTTATACACACACACACACACACACACACACACCATTGAAGTTAAGCTAAGGCTAATCTCCTGTGGAAGAAACATCACGTTCACTGTCATAACTACAGGAATTCTATGATTTGATATGGTCTAATTTGTAAGCTACTTCTAGCAGCTACATCTCTGCTGCTAACCTTAATCCCACCACAGTGCTGTTGAATTCTGGATTCTGATTGGTCAGAAGGTGTTGACTCATTTAATAAACATCTCCACTGTCAGCATTTAAATCTGTAACATTTCAGACCCTTCGGCACAGAGGAGTTGAAGGTTTGCGGTTTTTCCGTAACATCACAAGCTGTGTTTTTTTGTCATATTAAGTTTAAGAAAGGAAAGAGAGAGAGGCTGGTGAGAGAACGAGTGTTTAACGGAGCTATGATGTAAGTAAGCACTGACAGTTTACTGTGGTATAAGAGGAATAAAACACTCTGGGGGACACTCTTTTTCTAAAAAAAAAAAAGAGAAACTGAATAAGAAATGGTTATAAGTGAACTGAGAGTCTGAGAGTGGACGATGAAGAAGTCCTTAAATAAAAATAAAGATTTAGGGATTTCTTTATTTAATTGTTAATTTAAAATAGTGGGTTAACTGTAATAATAATAACAGCTGGCTGAACTGATTAAATGATTAATTGAGTGATTAGATGGTTAGTTAATTAGTTAGTTTTGATGGGGTTTGAACAGATGCCTACACGAAAATATACTAAAACCCATGATGTTGGTTCGTATGGTTGTTATAGCGTGACATTTTTCATTCGTTCTAAGCACTACACTTTCTCATAACATTTTTTACATGAGCCGGAGTGAATTCTCGTGCGTTTCCGACGATGACACTGCGTTGTCTTGGCGCATGCTGTGAGATGGGCAGAGGACATGTGGCTGAGACGACAAACCTCACAGCCAGCCGACTGGCACTGCGGGCATCTGGGCTGGCGGCCCGATCTCAGCATGCAGGGACTGAAATTTGTTTTATAAAGGGCAGTGTGGTGCTGCTGCATTGCAGTGTACAGGAGCCAAATCACATACACACACACACACAATTTTATCTTAGTGTTTTCTAAATTGTTAACCAACTTCATCTATTTGTGTGTGTGTGTGTGTTTCCAGTTCCTGTTCTGTTGAATGCTCTGAAGATGAGAAACATGATGACGTCATCAAGACCACAACACACTCACTAGGTTACTATTTATTCCAAACAATGTTTATCTCCCAGCATATATTTTCATGCAACCTAAAACCTAGACCACTAACTAAAACTAGACACCTAATTTAAAAGGAAATTTCTAATCTCTAAAGTAGAAAATATGCCTAATTAGTCAGTTTTTTTCCTCTCCTTCTAAGAGAGGGAGAAGAAAAAAAGCAAAAGCCTCTGTGCCTCTCAGTCTTAGTGAAGGAGGCGTGGCCTCTGTGCCTCTCAGTGTTAGTGAAGGAGGCGTGGCCTCTGTGCCTCTCAGTGTTAGTGAAGGAGGCGTGGCCTCTGTGCCTCTCAGTGTTAGTGAAGGAGGCGTGGCCTCTGTGCCTCTCAGTGTTAGTGAAGGAGGCGTGGCCTCTGTGCCTCTCAGTGTTAATGAAGGCGTGGCCTCTGTGCCTCTCAGTATTAGTGAAGGAGGCGTGGCCTCTGTGTCTCTCAGTCTAATGAAAGCGTGGCCTCTGTGTCTCTCAGTCTTAATAAAGGAGGTGTGGCCTCTGTGCCTCTCAGTATTAGTGAAGGAGGCGTGGCCTCTGTGTCTCTCAGTCTAATGAAGGCGTGGCCTCTGTGTCTCTCAGTCTTAATAAAGGAGGTGTGGCCTCTGTGCCTCTCAGTCTTTGTGAAGGAGGCGTGGCCTCTGTGCCTCTCAGTCCTAATGAAGGCTTAACACTTGAAGAAAGAGATGCAAAGGGAGACAGGTTCTCCATCTTTGTCTCATAGCTGCCTAAAAAATGAATGATAAAGCACACGTGTGTAGGAGAAGTGGAATGTGTGTGCGTGTGTGTGTGTGTGTAAGAAAAGAAAAATGGAGTGTAAGGGAAGAATTGGATGCAATTAAAAGATGGGGTCAGGGAGCGGCGAGCAGTGATTAATACGCCTCTCTGGTAAAGAGCTTTCACAGAAGGAGAGAGGGATAATAGAGGCAGGGCAGCTCCACAGGGACGCACTACTCCGCCTGCCTCTCTTTTCACTTCATTCTCCAGTTTTCTCTCAGTCTCTCTCTTGTCTTCATGCATCTTAACTGCAGTCACTAATGAGCTCTGTATCACCTCTTATTACAGCTAGGGGGCAGGAGTGAGCACTGAACGCCACAGAATGCCACAGACCGTCCAAGAGCACAGAAACACACACACACACACGCGCGCGCACACTCCCAGCTTAGGGCATGACAGATCTATTACATGTATGTAATAATGGTAATAGCGCTAACATCTAAATATTTATCTCTAAATACATACTGTATATATACACTATATAGGGTACATGTGTGTAAATATATTTGCCTTTTCAGGTGTTTCTTCATTATTACAAGTAAAAAAAAAACAAAAAAAAAACAACAACAAAAAAAGACCAAATCATGTATGTTACGATATTAATAAAATAATAAATAAAAATAAAACCAAAAAAAAATAATTGTTGAATTAAGAAGTTTGCAAATATATTTTTTTGTATGTAATAAATATACTTTTTTAAAAATAATTTTTAATTTTTTTTTAACATTTTACATTATAATTGCCTCTAACCATTTTTTTTTCAGATCCCCTAAACAGATCCCTTAAATCCTCTTAATTTTAATACTGATTTATTTACTATAAATTATAAATTATAATTATAAATAGCACTTTCTTTTCTGAATAAAAGCCTAACATTTTTAAGAAAGAGCTGCTGAATCCTTTTAATTGTAATCGAAGTTGTCAATAATTGTTAATTATTTATTTGATATATTTTTTGCTATTTAATTTATATTATAAATAATTATATATATATATATATATATACATACACACACACAAATGTAAAACTGCCCCAATGTTAGTTTTTTTCAGATGCCGTAAACAGCTATTCAATCATCTTAATTGTTCATAGTTTTTAATAATTATTTATTTATTTTTTATGAACTATTCATTAATAATGACTAATAATAAAATAATAATAAATAATTCTTAGTTCATTCACTTCATTGTAATGTGATATCCTAATGGCTCCATATCACTTATTTTAGTCATTTAGAATTCCACAGCGGCTCACAGCCGATACAGAATCCACCCTGAGTGCTGTGAGCTGAGGGTTAAGGGTCTTCTGTGTTTACCCCACAGTGTTTCTCTGACAGTTCTGGGATTTGAACTCATAACCTCCCGGTCTCTAGCGCAGAACCTTAACCACTGAGCTCCCACTGCCCACAGCGAGTTTTTGAGTGGCCAAAAGTTGAACGGTCAGGTAAAATCGATACACGCTGTCTGAAAGGATGCAGGCGAACCGTTCCGTGACCAGGTCAGGGACTGAAAAAAATTGTGTATAAATCATGCATAATTTAAGAGAACTTCGAAACCGGTTGGCTGACAGTGAAGTGCTGTTGGAAATACAGGATCAATCTGGCCGGAATAACAGACACCAAGTCAACAAATCTCAAAACGCCATCTACATCGAGAACGACGTCTATAATTCACAAACGGCTTAGGGTTTTTTAATCACTGAACTCATCTCCAAACCAAGCTGCAGTCACTAATCAGATATTCATAACTAATTCCACCTTCGCTTCAAAACTCTTTCTGCAGAATGCCATTTGTAAGGAATAAACCAGTCTGTGTTGTGCAGTTAGAGGAAAATAATCAACAACATGATGGTGTGACGATGCCACTGTTACCACCCAGAAGTGCTTTATTTTCCCTTAACAGCATCCTGAAAACATTTTATTCCTCTTACACCAAAGCAAATTCACAACAATTGCAAATTTACATTTTTTTTAAAAAATAACTTTTTAACCATTTATAGTTATTTAACATTGTGGAACACTATAAACAATTGCTCCCTAACCAGCCTCTCTTTTTTCTCTCGAAGTTATTAGGACAAAAAAATGCAGTTTTTTTTTTTTTTAAACATAAACTGCTCTGTCCTGAAGACTTCCCCATCCTGGAAAACCTACCGACCCTTACAAATAAAATGTAAAATGCATGAATGTGTAAATCAAGGTCAGATAGAAAGTCATTGGTAATAATGCCCTCGAATGCCCACATGAACACGCACACGCCCACTCATACCCTGTTTTCTTTCTTTTTTTTTCAATTTTAGAAAATACAATCCTGAAATTTAATGAACAGAGTTGAACAGGAAGCAGGAAGTGATGGAGAATATCTCCATCAAGAACAACACAGGAATAAATTAAGCAAATTATATTGATGTATTTATCAGTGTGTAGTGAAAGAGAAAGTGTGTGTGTGTGTGTACTTAGTCTCCAATCATCTTGCTAATGAGTCACTAACAACTGCTGCAAGATGTGATTTACAGACATGCAATGTATATAAAC
>CM040990.1:2675590-2689206 GCA_022985145.1 Pangasius djambal | reverse complement strand
GAGAGAGAGAGAGAGAGAGAGAGAGAGAGAAGGTGAAAAGCAGGTGAAAAGCTGGTCACATGACCCCATTAAGGGAACGACTGACAAGCTCTAACGGTGCTAAGCGGCTAACTCAAGGTGCCGTAGACGGCTAATGAGGACGATGCTCTCACCTTTGCCCTCTGAGACATGGTGCTTTGGCCGACAAACAAACCCCCCCACGCACAGACACACACAGACACAGACACACACACACACACACACACACACACTTGAAGTGTATCGCTATGGAAACACACAGTTCACACTGTGCTGTTTACTTGCACTTGGTTGTTTTCGGATCCAAACTCAGTGGCACCTCTTTGCCATGGTTCATCACCACAGTGCCAACACACACACACACACACACACACACACACACACACACACACACACATCAAAACAAACAATTTGTTAATTACAAGCAGCTGTGGAACAGTTAAAGCTTAAAGCAGAAGGCAAACTGTTGATACAAACTGTAGCACATGCAGATAAAGTAATTTATTAATGATATGACAACCATGAAACACGCAGTGTCATGCTGTTATTGGAAAATAATCAACAACAGGGTGGCGTGATGAAGCGGAGTTACCTGAAGTTGATTATTTCCCAATAACAGCATGCCTTGGAGTGTTTCATTCTTCTTTTCCCACAGCAATTTGCCAATGTGTACAATTTTTTTTTATTCATTAAAGAACAACACATTTTTATCCATTTCTAATTACATTTAATGTTCTGGAACAGCTATGAAACAAGTTAGTTCCTGTTCTCACTTATGCTACAGTAGCTACAAGTACAAGTGTAAGTTACTTTAGAAATGAAAGGATTAGGTAATGATAAGGAACGAGTGCATTGACATAAACCTGTGATTTGCAGCTGCACTACTGTCAGAGCTGCTGTTCTAGAAAATTAATCAACACCTTCTGACCAATCAGAATCCAGAATTCAACGGTGTAGTAGTACAAAGTCACCTATATGGCAGGTCGATGTGATAAAATGGCCAATAAGTGTAGCGCTACAAGGTCACTGCCACCTCATTGTGTGTGTGTGTGTGTGTGTGTGTGTGTGTGTGTGTGTGTGTATTCCCATTGACACTCTCAGGACTGATATTCAGGGTCTGCCTAAAGAAGCAAAAATTAAATCCTGGAAAAAAAAAAAAAAAGCCAGGGTCGGTTTTAAAGCAACGGAGCTTTATTTCAGTAATCCAAGAGGAGCCATTAGAGTCGAGTCTGCAGGGAAGGTCACTCTCAATGACTAAACCTTCCAAACATGCACAATTTAGCAGCTCACACACCTCTGAAAGAGCAAGAAATATTGCTATGAAAAAAAAAAATTAAATGCTAAATAGTATCTTCAAAATAATTCAAAAAAAGCAGAGGCCAGTCTTACTCTCTTAGTGTATCGTGTCTGGTTAATAAAGAAATATATTAATATCCACCAAAACAGTCTCATCCTGAGCGAAGGTCAATAGTTAATGCCAAAAATGCCCAAGTTAGCAGCTCACACACCTCTGAAAGGAACGGAAAGCGTACATTTGTAAAAATGATACATTTTTTCTTTCTCATTTATTCTTCATTAACCAATAGAGAACCTTATAATACTAAAGTCAGAAAAAATGCCAGTCGTACACATACACTCACCATCTCACTTTATTAGATCGCCTGTACATCTGTACATTCACACAATTATCCAATCAGCCAATCGTGTGGCAGCAAAGTCACGCAGATACAGGTCAAGAGCTTCAGTTAACGTGCACATCAGACATTTCAGAAACCGCTGATCTCCTGGGATTTTTCACGTGAGAGACAGTTCTGCAGGCGGAAATGCCTTATGAGAGACTTGAGAGGAGGATGGAGCTAACCGGAAGGCTATGCTAACTCAAATAACCACTCTTTACAACCGTGGTGAGCAGAAAAGCATATCAGAATGCACGAGACGTCAAAGCTTGAGGCAGATGGTCTACAACAGCAGAAGACCACATTGGGTTCCACTTCTGTCAGCCAAGAACAGGGATCTATAGTGGCACCGAAACTGGACAGTTGAAGTTTGGATAAAGTCCAGGCGACATGTATGGACGGACAAATGTCCATTCCTGTTATTACTTACCTTATAGCAGCTAGAAACCATCATTCCTGAGAACATATGAAAGGTACATGTGGACGTTTCACAAGGAATTAAGGTTTTTTTTTTGAGAAAAAGAAAGAAAAAGAGGGGGGAGGGGGAGAAAACAGAGAGGAAGATAAGAGAGAATAGACTGATATGTTTTTATCTCCTTGGAGAGAAGACACAGAGAAAAAGAAAAGAGATGGAGACGTGCAAACTTTATGAGAACTAGTTGCCTTGGTGAGAGAGAACGGAGAGAAAAGGGATAGACGAAGAAATAGAAATTCACAGAAAGTCTGTGGTGTTATCGGAGCTTCAGTCTCCTTGGAGATCAAACACTATGTGTTCGCCGGTAAATGAGGGGAACATATCATTTCAGGACTCCCCCAACCAACCCCCCCAGCCCCCGTTTTTCAACTCTTTGATTATTGCCACGAGAAAACTGCTGGTGAACACAAACACTGCTTCATTACGCGGCTGAGACGAGTCGCTCTGGTGTTTCCCACACCTACTTCTTAAAGCCTTCCGAGTTAGACAGCTGGTTTAATTTGAATTTGCACAAACAAGCTCATATCAAAAGCTGTGCAGTGTTAAGATTCGCGGGAAAAAAGTGGAAATGTACACAAACTGGATCAGATCAGTGCCGAGGTTAGTTCTGTAGTTCTTTCTTTCACACCTATTAGTCTGTTTGTTGAGTCTGAATCAGAGAGGAATTGACACTGTTGGTTCGTTTGCTGCTTGGTTGGTTTTACACTGAGCATAATTAAACCAACCAAAAAGCAAAAAAAGCAAAAAAAAAAGGTGCCTGAGGGAAATGTAGGGCTGAAAATGCCCTTGTAAAACTCTTTCACTGCTCAGGCAATGGATGCTAAATTAATGATTTTATATAAATATATATATATATATAAATATGTGCAGAAGTCTTAGGCACATGCAAAGAAATGCTGCAGAGCAAAGATGCCTTCAGAAATAATGAAATTAATTAATGCATGTTTCTACATAAAAAAAAAAATACTATAAAGAGCAGTAAACAGTAATTGATGAAACCAAGCCACGGCCCTGGTGTGACGACCCTTTGCTTAAAATAAACAGTGTCTCAGGTGCAGTGTGTGCAGTTTGATAAGGAAACGAGCTGGAAGTGTTACTGAGCGTCTTGCAGAAGCAGCCGCAGTTCTTCTGGAGACTTTGACTGTCGACTCGCTTCTTATTTCTGCGGCGAAACCCAGCAGCCTTCATTCTGTCTTTATCTGAAAAGTGTCTCTTATGGAATCTGCTGCTTTCTTTACTGACACACAAACATTTTTCTGTAACGTTTCATTTTGTCCTGGACAACTAATGTTTGGAATCTAAAATGTTTTCGTACTGATTCGATAATGTAGACGTCGTAAAATATAACTAGTTTAAAACATTTTGTGTATCACATCTACTCTCTGGAAGAAGAAGCTCGCGTCTGCAAAAAAAAAAAAAATGCTGCAACCCAAAACACACAGCATGTTTGGTTCACTCCCTGCAGTCGGGTCGATTCAGAGTCGAGCGGCTTTCTCACTTCAACAGTTCACTTAGAAAGGGGACTGAGCCAAGCGCGCTCAGATGCTCTCGAACCAGCTGTTTAGGTCCGCACCCGAGTGCAAGTGCTGCGTTTCTTTCCTGGGAGGAAAACACATCAAGGTTCTATTCAAACAGACTAAACACTGCATACGTGAAAGCACCCTTAATTTTATTCAAAGCTAATGCTGCTAACAAGTCAGAGAAGCTTACAGTGTCCAATATAGCGTCATACAGACAATCATAGAAGCTCTACTGTTGTATGAACACTCTTGTTCTTTGTCCATTACTTCCCTTATCCCTCCATTCCTTTTTCCTTAGGATTAGAGTGGATAATCAATCAGGCTACGCCACAGGAGACTCTGAAGTTCACACACACACACACACACACACACACACACACACACACTCTCACATTCGCACTCACACTCACGCACACTTTAGTGGTGTGGATAAATGTGGGTGGATTTCCTACTAATGAAGTAACAGAAGGATGAACACACCTCACCTCTGACCTTAAACTTTGTAACTCTTCATACAAATTGATTCGAGTGAATAGTTCTGAATTTGCAAGTAGACTATGCTGTGCACACACACACACACACACACACACACACACACACACTGGATGACCCGTCTCTGAACAAATTGTTCTCTCTCTTGCTGTTAAATGGGAAAATGGAAATTGTTCTTTTTTTCAAAACTCCATTTCATTGGAAGAGCTTGAGAGAGAGAGAGAGAGAGAGAGAGAGAGAGAGAGAGAGAAAACAAAAGGAAAAGGACACTAAATTCTAACTACCATCATCAATCCATTACAGACACAGACAGAGACTCTATCATCAGCCATCCTCATCATTCTGTTCTGCGGATGTCTGTCAAAGAGCAGGCTTGTATTTGGCAATGTTTCTTTTTCTCTCTCTCTCTCTCTCTCTCTCTCTCTCTCTCTCTCTCTCTCTCTCTCTCTCTCTCTCTCTCTCTCTCTCTCTCTCACACACACACACACACACACACACACACACACACACACACACACACACACACACACATTCATAGAGCTTCTCTCAAACAGCTCTGATTTTTAAAAAAACAGATTCTTCCCCGAATCCCCGGTTGGGAAGACAACATGCATCGTTATGTCTGACAATGAACATCTTGCGCTGCACACACACACACAGAGAGAGAGAGAGAGAGAGAGAGAGAGAGAGATAAACCTTTGTTTATTGGTGCCCTGTGTGAGGTACAGTAATACTATTCTGTTTAAAGTTTGAAGGCTGATTGAACAGTAGAACTGATTCAGCTGATGATATTGTCCTAGTGTATGTGCATATGTGTATACATGTGTATAATGACATTCAATGGTGTTACTGAGCCAAATGACCTCTTTTAAGGGAATGTGTAATTATGTAATTAACACCCTTTATTTGTTAGTTACATGAGCCTCATAGCTCCAGTGCAAAACTAAAGAAGCACCTAAGACCTATTTTTGGCTGATTTTGATTTGAGGTGAATATTTTGTTTCTGGCTAAACTTTAACTTTAAAACATGAACCGTGAGGCCTGTGGTGCTCTGATTTATGATCGATGCCTCCATCACGGGGTTTACTGATGTATCTGTGTTTTTAGGGAATATAGATTTTCAAAAAGGTTTGATTGAAGCTGATCTCTACACAGGAACACGGCATAGAGCAGAGTGATGGCGAAACGATGATGAAAAAACAAGCCAGAGGAGTGAAGGCAGGCATGTCAGTGCCTTTCAGCCGAGGAAAAAAGTGAACGTGTGAAATTCAAATCAGCTCTGGGGCACGCACAAGAGAAAACAGGAGGCCAAAGTGTATAATGATCTCACCCTCGTTTTTACTTTCTCCATTCATACATTCTTTTACACATCAATCCATCTTTTTTCCCCATCAGTCTGCGGAAAAACACTCTCGCTTCTCGTCCGCTCCGTTCCATCTCACTCGCTCCCTGTTTCTGAAGGATGTGAAATGGTGTCATCTCATTCCTTTCAAAAATGGAAAATTGAATTTCCATTCTCAGGCCTTGGCGCAGATCGGGCTAATGACACGAGCACAATGCGGCGCTCGTCTCCGCTATGTGTGAGGTGGCCTTTGTGTGTGTGTGTGTTTTTACACTAACTTGTGATCCCTGGTTGTGATAACACACTGAGAGAAACAGTATATGTTCTAGTTTTAACAAGACACACTATCTTGCTCTCTCTCTCTCTCTCTCTCTTTATCTCTCTCTCACACACACACACACACACACACACACACACACACACACACACACTTTCATTAAAATCATTTCATTTCACCAGAACAGCCTGTTTTGACATTATCAAAACATAGTGCTCTATACAGAAAACGTAATGAAGAACAAAAAACATCCTACAATGCACCGCAATAGGTTGTGTCCAAACAGTATACCATAGTAAATTCAGAACACCCACAATGCACTGCGCCTGTTTGAAGATTTGTGGCTGATGTAGTGATCATGACGTGCAGGTGGAGGCCTGTGTAGTGTGATGGTGTGTAAGAAATCTTCACAATCCTGTTGGTGTGTAAAGTTCACGGTCAAATACAACTAAATATGGATTGAGCAGGATAAGCGTGCACAATACGACGGAAACTGCCTGCGCAAACTGTACCACTGATCGTCGCTAGGGTGCTTCTTTTGGGATAGGGAATCTAGTGCGCCTTTAAAAATCATTAATGGCACACAATTAGTCTTTATGGACCACTGTTGCACGTTAAATAAGTTTAAAGGTACACATTCGTAAGTGAATGCTACATACTCATGTTTCACATAATGCACCCTTGACAAGCAATTGTACATTTTACAACATTCACGTTGCCCTTTGTTCTCTGGCACCTACCAACACACCACTTTTCATATGTCAATCAGACAAAAAGCGTAAGAAATGTTGTGACAGGATTACGTTACTAAAACCTGCTATTAAAAGTACTAAGAAAATGGGCTCTTAATCCCAGGAGCTCTCATCAGCTCCACACCAGCATTCTTTCGTCTTCATAGGTATGGCTGATATCTATAAGTGATTATAACAACATGCTTTTTAAGAGACACATATGACTGTTTAAATACGTTTAACAGCAGAGTTGTCATGAGAGCCTGTTTCCTATTTTCCCTGCCCCGCTCTCAATCTCATTCACGACACATATTCCGCAGTATAAAAACTGCAAAACCCAGAAGTTCATAGTCAGATTACATCCTAGCCCTAATCACATGGAGTGCTGTGATCGCTTGTTGTTGGTAGAAACACCTGTCTGAATCAGAAAGCAGAGAACAAGAAGCTAACGAGGAAGTGTGGGTCATGGTTAGATCTTTGAGCAGGGTGATAATACCAAATGTCTGTCTTCAAATACACAATTACACACCTACATGCCAGAAGAAAGGCTTTTCTTTCATCTAACCACTTACATATGTAAGCACCTGGAGTTCGCTAGACTCTACGGGAAGAAAACCTTCATCACTCAGCTCATCCAGCAAAAAATAAAGATGGATATGCAGAAAAGGATCTAATCACCATTCTTAAGTACGGTGTGATCTCGTGGGCTGTTTCTTCCTCCAAAGTCCCTGGGAACCGAGAAGTTATAACCAAGTTGTGGTTGGATCTTTCAGCAGGACAATGATCGAAAAACAAGCATCCAAGCGCACATAAAAATGGTTCAGTAACCAGGAATCATGCTTTTGACATGGCTGTTCCGGTGCCCTGACCTAAACCCCACTGAAAACCTGTTGAGTGAAGATGAGAGTCCATGAAAAAGAGGACCACGAACACGGGAGGATGTGGAGAGTTCAGTATTAAAGTGTTTCAGGTTGCTCGCTCTATGTTTTCCAATCTCTTGAAGCAGATTAAGAGAAGACGGTGCCGGTGCGTTGGTAAAGAGATTTTTCACAAAGTACTAAATGCAGGGGGGCCAATAATTGTGACACAAACAGTTTTGAGTGATAATGGGCTTTTACATCTTAGAATAAATTTACTTCAACTAATAGTTAGATTTCACTCCTATTTTCAGTGTGACATTAAGCTAATTAACCACAAAGACATTTTTTCTCATAACATTTTTTTATCCATCTTTAGAAAGGGTGCCAATAATTCTGGCGCAGACTGTATCTCTGTGTCCATGTGTCCATGTGTGTGTGTGTGTGTGTGCGTGCAATGCATGTCTCTTTGTATTAGGTTTGTGTGTGTGCGTGTGTGTGTGTGTGTGTGTGTGTGTGTGTGTGTCTGTGTCCTTGTGGAGCGAAAGTTCACCAAGCTTCTTGAGAAGCGGCTGCGAAAGCTGTTGCTCTTTATTGAAGATGACATGTCCTTTTAGTGAGGAGCAAAGGGCTAAAACTGCTACTGCTACACACACACACACACACACACACACACACACACACACACACACACACACTTAAATTCACACACTTCTAATATGAGAGAATGGATTCTTCACACCTGAAAAGGGTTTCTTGCACAGACACACACACACACACACACACACGTGTGCACACACACAAAACCACACACACACACACACGCATATATATGCGCACACACCTCTGCTCGACCTTATCTCCAAACACACCCCTCCTCCCCACCTCCCATGCAATTACCGGTAAGGAAAAGATCTGCAGCCTCTCAAAACGCGGCCGTAATCGGTGAGCTGTGGCTCGGGCGCCAGTTTGATACATAGCTTCATGGCTGTAATCTCATCAACCTTCATCACCCAGCTCATTTAAAAGACAAACCATCACAGCTTTCGACATGACTGATGTCAAAATACCATTTTCTCCGGATATTTTCCTGAAGTGAACCTGCTTTGCGGAGCCAAAAATGTCATAGGTGTATCTCAACTGGAAATCTGGGCTTATCCTCGCTTGAGCTGGTATATATAATGCATGTGAGATTTCCTAATATTCCTGACAGGACATAAATTACTTTATACAGCCCTTAGAATCAGTAACACAGACACACAAAAGATACATATAAACATCACACAACACAGAAATTGTAGTTCACCTGACAATGGCTTATGTACGGTTTGGGATGTAGCCAAACAAACAAGTCTAGCTATCATGCTCACCACACTGTGAATCAGTTGAAACAATTTGCTTGGAGTTTATTGGATAAATAAACCCAGCGACAGCATTTTGGCTAACAGGTTTTAGAGTGCATTGCGTCTTTTGCATGACCAAAACAACACATTTGGCTCAACGCATATGCAAATTGGGCCGCAATACCAAAAAAGTGCAAAAGTACAGGCTGGAGTCAATGCGTACAGATTCACTTTGCACCCATGATGCAATTTACCACAAAACTCAGCAACAGAGATTACATGAGTAAATTAGCATGACGGAAGGGCAGGTATTAAATTTGTGGAAGCCTGTTAAAGTTAGTTAAAGACCAAGAACACCTTCTTTACCAAGTCCTAATAAAAAGAAAATTTAATGTCTTAGCAAAAATAAAGCTTCTCACGATTATGTCTAAACTACAAATAGACAAACTTTTTGCGTGGCTGTTCCACATCCTTAACTATAAATGGTTAAAACATACAATTTATTGTTCATTAATAAACTAAAAATTGTAATCATTGGCAAATTACTGCTGTGTAAGAGGACTAAAAACACATTGGGTGTTGCTGTTTTTGGAATCTAATTAATTTCAGGATGGTAACAGTAACTCCGCGTCATCACACCACCCTGACGCGTTCTATTCCTTACATACCGTATCTGACATCACGATAGCCATAGGAGAGGTTAGCTTTGTATCTGCAAATCAGCTAGCTACCTTATAGTGGTTACCAATTAGTAACACAGTAATAGTGTTCACTTAACCTAACACTTCAAGCTTATGAGAGCTCTTACATGTTAGCTAGATGTCAAAAGCGTTATTTTAACATTACTACAGTCCCTTTTACATACGTATGGGTGTCACGTAATGACACAGTGTCTGTATCTGTCCCTGTTTGATGCCCTAAATATTTGAATCAGTATCTGTATCCGGGTTTTAAACCCAAAGTCGGCGTTGCATACACCTGATGTTTCAAAAATTAAATATTAACCCTACCACTACACCCCGGAAATGCTGGACAACACTGAAAAAACAAAAAACAAAACAAATGTAGAAATGTCATCCCTGTCAGCATGGGTGTGTGAATCCCGAATCTGACATTTGCAATATTTAGTTGGTTCTGTTTCCCAAAATGTAAACAAACTCGTGGCCAAATTTAAACTACCGTGACCCTGAGCAGGCAGTTACTAAGGATGAATGTTAACGCTCTTCGTTTGTCCTGCAGGCTTCATATCAGATCGCTCGCTCGCATCCACGTGAAAGTAAAAACCTCCCGCTTGCTTTGATTATTTTTTTGCATTCTACACACTGCGCACCTCTGCTCTCAACCAGATGCCCTGTGAACCTTTCTGGAAAGCTTGAACTGTGTGCCTCCTCATATTCATATCTGTATGGAGCACATTCACACATCTGTTCATTCTGAATCATGTATTCATATTCAGTTACATCCCTAATGTGCAATAACATCTTTAATAGCCTATATGCAGTACTACTTATCAATAGTAATGAGTGTGTATTTGACCAAGGTTGGATTAGCTGAGGTGTGTTTACAGCACGGAGCTGGACTCAGAGATCGATACTGACTGAGACTTTAGTGCTGACGGGCCATTTTTAAACTCACGTCTGGGCTCCTGTGTCTGAAACATCCACATAAACGCTGACACGGTGAAAACCCATGCTTCTTAGTGTGTGTGTGTGTGTGTGTGTGTCAGGATGTAAACCAGCAGTTCCTTTTTATTCAGTGAGCAGTGTAAGTGGAAAATGTCTCTCACAGACACTCTCTTTTTCTCTCTAGCTCTCCCTATTTCCTGTGTGCAAGAGTGAAAGATGCAGATTTAGGGAGCCAGCCTGGTCCGGTCGCGCGGTGGTATTTAAAACCGCTATCTTGGCCACATTGATTAATCAATTGTGCCATTTATTCCATAGGGCACGAGCGGATTAGGAGAGCGGGAAATGGTCAATTCTGCAATCGCCGGAGTCCCAGGCTGTCGATATGAACAGGCTTTGATGTGTGTGTGGACTACAGAGGTTCAGCGGGTCTCTGGTTATTGGTGCTGGCTCAGGCTATACAGATCTCGGTAAAGAAGAATGCCTCTCGCTGGGCCTGTGGATTTATTTTCACTTGTATAATGCACTCGACTAAAGCAGTCACACACCTACGCTGTTTGGGTCGAACCAATTTGTAATTTGGCTGCAATACACAGGCAGTGCGAAACTCATGGCACTCTCATAAAACGGTCGGTGTTGTCCAGCCTGTCGAATAAAAACGTCTTCAGGGATCGAAATGGGCCCACATGCAATTCCGGCTCCTGATGGACCGAGGCTTTCCTGTTGTAATGGTAGCAGCTCTTGTGGCACATTCTTGAACCAAAGGAACCATCAGCCGATGACATAATGACATAATGGCATGCACTTTAAGACCCTTTAAAGGTGACATCAAAACCCCATTTCTTGTAGTTTTCACAGGTGGACTCGGGAAAACCGTGGGTGTAAAAACTGATCATTTAAACGATCAGCTGGCAAACGGTGTGCATCTGAGAGTGTGCATGAAACGTGAAAACAACCACGGAAAAATCAAGCTGAGCGATTTTGTCTTTTGTCTTTTTGGCTAAAGAATTGCTTGTTGTGGGTGATGTGCATTAAAAATCGCATAGTAAATACATCCAGGATGAAATGGCTGTAAAAATCTCAGTGGTAAACAGTAAAAAAAAAAAACATAACGTTTTACATAACCCTTTTACAAATCATATGTCTGATATCCCACGTAGAAACTGTGAAATGTTTCCAGACGCCTGACACGTTTCATTTTACAAAATCTTTGTTTCATTTTGATCTTCTTTCTTGCCTTTTTTCCCCCTCTTTTGGCCAAAAAAAGGGAAAGTGCCCTTTTGGACCATTCTGAGTGGCCAAAATGTTAGAGAGAGATTTTATTTCTCATTAATTACCTCAGAACAATCTCCAATCTCCACAATCTCCTTGACAGAAAGCGAGGGTGCTGCATTCTTCACAAAGGAAAATTGAGTCGAGATGAAAGCTCAGGCCAAAAGATTACTAATGTGAAATGGGGAAAGGGGGCGGGGTTTACAGGGACGATGCTGATTGGCTCATCTGTTGTTTTTATTAGCGGAAAAAAGAAAGAAGACCGCTCTTTTGGCATATGAGTGATAACTCATGTACTCCGATGTTAAAATGCCAAACCGCTACGTAAATTTCGTGAGGGTTGGCACGTGTTCGGCGTGTTATCACTTTAATTTAAACCCAGTGAAAAGCATGTGCCTGCTTTCAGTCATTTAGAACCCGATTATGCCAGACGTATATTAGGAATGAATGATGCAATCACGTCCAGTCTGTTATCTACAGACTATTAACTAATAATGACATATTTACAGAAGTTTTGCACCAAAGCAAACCATAATTTGGCGATAAAAACTGACTGTTGTGACTTTGATTAAAAGGATGATCCTGGTTTTTTACTTTCACATCATTGAATCTGCATCTGAGTCAAAGAACGTGGGCAGAGATTATTGCAACTTTTACAGAGATTATTTACAACTTTTACACAACAGCACGGGTGAATTCTGGATTCTGATTGGTCAGAAGGTGTTGATCTCAGCTTTGTATTATAGCTTTGACATGGTGAAGTTTTCTGTGAGGGGATGTTCATTTAACGTTTATGTAAGGATTCTCCAGTGTTTCACACAGCTTAAGGTGAAAAATGATCTCGGGTTTAAATACACGACCGACTATGCAAATACTTTCGATTTGCTTTTGATAACTGATGTCTTGATAGTGTATTTGAGGAACCTTTTTATAGGCGCATGTCTCTCAGGACACTTCAGTATTAATCTAGCTCTGTTTACACAGGGACTGAGAGCCGAGGATGGATTAGCGACAGGAGCACGTCGTCTAATCCACAGCAAACAGAAAGTGATGAAGTAGAAATGAGTCGCTGCTCGCTCACATTAACCTAATACTGCGAATGGGCTCATTAGCCTAGCTCAAGAGCCTGAGTGGTAACAGGTTGTAGACGCAAAAATGGACACACACACACCATGTGTGGCATTATGGAATGTGTACATGTCTCATTTGAACAGAGGTTTTGTGAATTTCGACTTTCGCGGAAGCCAATCCAGGGTCACAGTAAAAAAAAAAATTTGGAAGAAGTGAGCAAGTGAGAATGATCAAGTTGTTCACTTCTTCCAAGTTTAGTGTGACATTGGATTGGCGAATAAATCATTCGGCATCATGCTGTTATAGGAAAATAATCAACGAAATGGTCCTGCGATGATGCACTAAAGTCAGAGCTGCTATTATAGAAAATGAATCAACACCTTCTCACCAATCAGAATTGAGCAGAGTATAAACGCTTGACACTTTTTTTTTTTTTTTTTTTTTTTACCAACCCAAATGGTTTGGTCAGGATAGTATACAGTTGAGGTCAAAAGTTTACATCCCCCTTTCAGAATCGGCAAAATGTTAATTATTTTACCAAAATAAGAGCGATCATACAAAATGCATGTTATTGTTTATTTAGTGCTGACCTGAATAAGAGATTTCACATAAAAGATGTTTGCATATAGTCCACAAGAGAAAATAATAGTTGAATTTATAAAAATGACCCCGTTCAAAAGTTTACATCCACTTGATTCGTAATACTGTGCTGTTACCTGAATGATCCACAGCTGTGTTTTTTTTTGTTTAGTGATAGTTGTTCATCATAGTTGAGTCCCTTGTTTGTCCTGAACAGTTAACCTCCCTGCTGTTCTTCAGAAAATGGTTTTCCAGCATTTCCTTTCCAACAATTTTGAGATCCATCTTTTCGCACTCAGGACAACTGAGGAACTCATATGCAACTATTACAGAAGGTTCAA
>CM040990.1:2598791-2663358 GCA_022985145.1 Pangasius djambal | reverse complement strand
TCTCTCTCTCTCTCTCTCTCTCTCTCTCTCTCTCCCCATCAATCGTATGCTAATGAATCCTCCTTTACTCGCTATGATGGAAGCCTTAAAAGCCAACCCTGATGGAAACAGGAAGTTGGAGGAGATGGAGAAGAAGAAAAAGCTTCTCTGTATCTCCTACAAACACAAACACACACATACACACTAAAACACACACTTACACACGTGTACACACACGTCTGATGTGCACAAATGTCACTTCCTGCTCTTTCCTTTCAAGGCTAACCTTTCTAGCTGCTAACAGCCATGAGCTGGTAAAGAAAAGAGGCGGAAAGACGTGGAAATGTCGCTGTTTCACAAATAATAGAATAACGATTAATCCTCTCTGACCTTTTCAGTTTCTGCATACCTTTAGTGTCTTTTCTTCTCTGCATGAGTGTATTGTCTTTTTATTTATTTTTTTATACATAACTATGTGCTACTTTACATTGCTATTATTCCTCCTGCTTCTATAATACCCAGAATGCAATGCTATTGTTGGCTTGTGTATGTAAAGAAAAATACTTTACATAATGGATAATAATAATAGAAAATAATTTAAATAATGTAGAAATGTGAATTTAATGTATTCAGACAACAACTGTTTTTTGTTACAATTTGTTACAAATTATTATTATTTTTTTCTTTTTTGCAGCATTTTATGATTTTTTTCTTTTGGCTTTTTTGCTTCATTTTTGGCCTCTTTGGGGCTTTTTCTATATCTTTTAATATCCTTTTTTCTTTTGTTTTTCCTGCTTTTCCCTTTTTTTGTATTTTTTCTGACTTTTTCTGGCTTTTGCATTTTTTATTTAGTAAAAACATTCATTTTTGTTTATTTCCCCATTTTCCCATTTTTTCTTTTTAGAGATTTTCTACTTTTTTTGGTTTTGTCCATCTTTTTCTTTCTTTCTTTCTTTCTTTCGATTATCTGGCTTTTCCAACTTTCTTTGGCCTTTTTTGGTCTTCTTCTAAAGTTTCTATCATTTCTAATTCTGACTTTCTATCTTTTTTTGGTTTTTCTTTGCTTTTTCTAGTTTAATCAATATGTTTTTTTGGCTTTTTCCAGCTTTTCATTCATTTTTCTTGTTTGTATAATAACGTAATGTATTAACATGCTGAGATAATATACGAATGTCTCTCTCTCTCAGTTAGAGGCAGATTTCTCTCTCTCTTCTACACAAACAAACACAGAGCAAGAGAGAGAGAGAGAGAGAGAGAGACAGAGAGAGAGAGAGAGATCATTTAATTAAGCCTGTTGATTTTAAAGAATTTAAAGCTGATATTTGGAGGCGTTGGCATTGGTGTTGATAAGTGCACTCTCTCTGACTGGTGTATGGATATTGCTTCTCGTGTATGAATATTGTGTTTTCACTTCTCTTCATGCTTTTCTTGACTCTAGTTTCTTCTTTAAAAAAAGAGATTTAAAAAAAATCTCAGTTAGATTCTCTGAGATAAACTACTGCTAAATATGCAAACAATAATGTGAAAAAAGAGAGTATAAGTGTATGCAGGGTTAGGGCTGAGAACGAGGCAGCGGTGATGAATGGAAATGGATTTGGAACGAGGCCGGAGGTGAAACGGAGCTGTTTGACTCCTGCTACACTCATTAGTGACTTAGTGTTTCTCCATCTGCCAGCAGCCTCTGTGTGTGTGATGTATGGAAATCAGATTTAGACACACACACACACACACACAAACACATATTTGTCATGGAAAACATGCTTACAGTTCATAAAATGATTCACAAAGTGATTTGACATGCAAGTGTGTTCTACAGGAGAGAGAGTGTGCACTACAGGAGAGAGAGTGTGCACTACAGGAGAGAGAGTGGGCACTACAGGTGAGAGATTGGGCACTACAGGGGAGTGAGTACGCACTACAGGAGAGAGAGTACACATTACAGGAGAGAGAGTACGCACTACAGGTGAGAGATTGGGCACTACAGGTGAGAGATTGGGCACTACAGGGGAGTGAGTGTGCACTACAGGAGAGAGAGTGTGCACTACAGGAGAGAGAGTGTGCACTACAGGAGAGAGAGTGTGCACTACAGGAGAGAGAGTGTGCACTACAGGGGAGAGAATGTGCACTACAGGAGAGAGAGTATGCACTACAGGAGAGAGAGTATGCACTACAGGGGAGAGAGTGTGCACTACAGGGGAGAGAGTGTGCACTACAGGGGAGAGAGTGTGCACTACAGGGGAGAGAGTATGCACTACAGGAGAGAGAGTATGCACTACAGGAGAGAGACTGCACAGGAAACATCATTTACACAAACACACAAACAGCTTCTCCTTCTTTTAATGTCTCTCTCAGTTTAGTCTGTTTTTGCCGTTTTGAAAGACAAACACTCAGACGGAGGCAGACAGACAGACAGACAGACAAATAAAAGTGGCTAAATTTAATACTAACAGTGTTTCAAATGGAACAGATCACAATGTTTACATCTATACACACAGCCTTAACATAATAAGTAATCTCTCTCCCTTTCACTCTTTTTGTGTCTCTCTCTCTCTCTCTCTGTTTCTCTCACTTTGTCTCTCTTTCTTTCTTTGTTTTTATCAGTGTCCCTGTCTTTCTCTCTCGTTGGTCTCCTGCAACATGTTTTTTTCCCCTGTGACTGAATCTTAAATGTCATACACTACGTGTAGGGCACTACGTAGGGTGTATAGGCTACCTATGTCATACCATAAATAGAACACACGTAGTAATAGTGAAATGCCTGTTAACTGGGTGTTAGCTGTATGTGCTGAGGAGGTGTTTATTTGCTTTAAAGAGAACCGGTACTGTAATTTATTGTCTAAAAAACCAGAACAATAGCAAAATCCCTCATTTTCAGCTTGTGTGTGAGGTTTATAAATACTTTAATTTCATCACGTCTCGGATCTTTAGTGCAGCGTTCACCAACATGACTGCATATTGAGTGTTTTCTCCACACTGTGCAGCTGTACACACAACCACAGACACACACACATCATCACAACACTTTCCTAACTAACACACACAGCTACACACTGCTGAGTGACGCTCTGTAAAACACACACACACACACACACACGTCAGACAGCTTTATTTATCCATTAACTAGCTTAATGAAAACGTCTCTCCGTCTCGCTCGCCCTCCGTCACGGCCGCTCTGAGTCAACATGGCGTCGGCGGAAACGCTAAAGAGCTTGTGTACTCTTCACGACACATCACTCATTACAACTCATTACAACTCTGTAGAGCTGCGTCTACCGATAAACTGACAGGATGGAGTGTAGTGGGGGAAAGAAAAACAAATAGATGAACGGGTGCATGAGATCCACCTGTAAAAAAAAAAAAAACACCTGATGGGAAAGAAGAGGAAAGAGGGAGAGAGCGAGAGAGACAAAGAGGCAGAGAGGAAGTATTTTCTCTTTATTAGCAAAACAATAAAAAAGAGAAATAATAAATACGTCATGTTCTGAAAGAAAGAAAGAAAGAAAGAAAGAAAAGAACAGATGCATGGATGAATGAATGAATGAATGAGTGAATGAATGAATGAAAATGAATAAATGCAAAGAAAGAAAGAAAGAAAGAAAGAAAGAGAGAGAGAAATTAAGAAATAAATAAGAAAATTAATAAACAAGAAAGAAAGAAAAAGAAAGAAAGGATTGAATGAATGAAAAATTAAGAAATGAAGACAAATTAATAAACGCAAAGAAAGAAAGAAAGAAAAAGAAAGAAAGAAAGAAAACAGATGCATGGATAAATGAGTGAATAAATGAATGAATAAATTCAAAATTAAGAAATAAGGAAGCACATGAATAAACACAAGAAAGAAAAAAGAAAGAAAGGATTGAATGAATGAATGAAAAAGAAAGGAGGAAAGAAAGAAAGAAAAATTAAGAAATAAATAAGAAAATTAATAAACACAAGAAAGAAAAAGAACGTGAACTTTAGTTTTTTCCCTGATTTAGTAATGTGTGATGATTTTGACCAAAAATTACTGAAGGCTAAAAACAAAGTCTGCGTGCAACAAATGTAGGAAGTTAACTGACACACCACTAAGCATATCGTGTGTGTGTGTGTGTGTGTGTGTGTGTGTTCAAAGCGTGTGTGCAGGACGTCTCTAAACGGTGAGCATCAGAGAAAGTGCTGATGCAGAGGAGATGCTAAAGAAGTCTTCCCATCTGTCAAGCTCAAGATAAATACACAGGGCACGAGCTACGAGATCGTCTGAAGCTCAAGGCTGAAAATAGTGTGTGTGTGTGTGTGTGTGTGTGTGTTTACTGCTCGAACAGCTTATTTTAATGAGGATCTCTGGAGGAGACAGGTGCGTGTTCAGCCGTTCCTCTACGAGCTCAGCAGCAAGCCGTTTCTTCTCCGTGAGTAATTAATCCTGTCATTAGTACACTAACGGCTACAGCGAGAAGCAAAGCACGTCGACAAGCACAACACTGACCTAAAACATGCAACAAAAAAAAAAAATCACCCGCATTAATTAACACCGCTCTTCTCTCTTGTCTCCACCTGTCTAACATCATAAAGTCTTCCTTTACAGCTAACGGATATATTCGACGTTTATCTTCCGCAAAACATTCGCCAAGTTCGGATTTCATGCTACAAAACTAACATTTCTGCAACGTTCTGCCAACATATGCTCTGCTTCACAATGCAACAAGAGCAAAGCTCATAATAAAAAAAACGTTAGCATTAACGTTCAATCACCAAAAAAGTTTGTAGGAGAACTTGTAAATGTTATGTAACTTCTCAGAACCCAGAGAAAACTCGACAAACAGAACCAGATTACTAGAACCGTAACATTCAGAATGCGCTCCTTCTAATACGTTATCGTTTCTATAGTAACAACTTACACAGGGATAAAACCTACAATCATTGATAGGTTTTCTGTTAGGAGAAGTTTATGTAACATTTACGGAAGGAGTCTCCAGTGTCAGAGCTTTGTAACAATCAATTAAAGTTTTCCGATAACTTGTTTCACAGACGTTCCACACTATGAAATGTAAAAAACAGATACATGTGTGACATTGTTCTTTAATAAATAAAACATCGCCGTCGATAAATCGCTGTGGTATAAGAGGAATAAAACACTTCAGGGTAGGCTGGTACTGGAAAACAATCAACTTCCTGATGTAACTCCACTTCATCATACGATCTCATCGTTGATTCCTTTCCTCTAACGGCATGACACTGAGCGTTTTATTCCTCCTGTACCACAGCGATGATGATTATTTTTTCATTAATTAAAGAAAATGCCATACTTTAGATGTTTAAATTTAAAGTCATTTTTCCTTAACAGCACACCCCGTTGTGTTTCTCTTAATCTTTACTTATAATCAATTCTGCTACATAGAACTTCTTTACATCCTCGTCTACACGTCATCTACATGTCGCCCGTCAAACATTCATCTTCCCTCCTACTTTCAGTGATGAATTACGGAGTCTTGTTTGTGGCACAAACACATTATATTAGTCACTGTTGAAACATAAGCAGCTCCTGGGAGCATTCTGGTATTTTTAGGGCTCAGCTGGACATGATGTTCTCTCAACTTCCTGGTTATGAGATCCTAAAATAAATCATCAACTAAATATCTCTAACAATATACACCATCAGCCCTAACATTAAAACCACCTGCATAATATTGTGGAGGTCCCACTTGTGCCACCAAAACAGCTCTGACCCATTGAGGCATGGACTCCACAAGACCTCTGAAGGTGTGCTGTGGTATCTGGCATCAAGACGTTAGCAGCAGATGCTTTAAGTCCTGTGAGTTGTGAGTTGGGGCCGCCATGGATCGGACTTGTTTGTCCAACACATTCCATAGATGCTCGACTGGATTGAGATCTGGGGAATTTGGAGGCCAAGTCACCACTTTGAACACTTTGTCATGTTCCTCAAACCATTTCGGAACAATTTTCTGCAGTGTTGTAGGGCACATTATCCCGCTGAAATTAGGGAATACCGTTTCCATGAAAGGGAGTACTTGGACTGCAACAATGTTTAGGTAGGTGGTATGTGTCAAAGTAACATCCACTTGAATGCCAGGACCCAAGAACATTGCCCAGAGCATCACACTTTTGGTGGTGGACAGGGGTCAGCATGGGTACTCTGACTGGTCGGCAGTTACGGAGCACCATATGCAGCAAGCTGCAATGCACTGTGTGGTCTGACACCTTTCTATCATAGCCAGCACGAACTTTTTCAGCAATTTGTGCTACAGTAGCTCTTCTGTGGGATTGGACCAGACAGGCTAGTCTTCGCTCCCCACAAGCATCAATGAGCCTTGGGTGCCCATGACCCTGTTGCCGGTTCACCAGATGTCCTTCCTGGGACCGCTTTTGGTAGGTACTAACCACTGCATACCAAGAACACCCCACAAGACCTGCCGTTTTGGAGATGGTCTGCCCCAGTCATCTAGCCATCACAATTTGGCCCTTGTCAGAGTCGCTCAGATCCTTTCGTTTGCCCATTTTTCCTGCTTCCAACACAACAACTTTGAGAACTGACTGTTCACTTGCTGCCTAATATATCCCTCTCCTTCGCAGGTGCCACTGTTACGAGAATCAATGTTATTCACTTCACCTGTCAGTGACTTTAATGTTATGGCTCATCGGTGTATTTTACATTTCCAAGCTCAGTGCAAACATATGGATATCTCTCAGCAAATAAAACTAAAAAAAAGTGTAATAAAACAGATCTACACCTGCGGTTGCTTAGGAGACACCCAGACCTCTTTATTCATCAGCCTTCCTATCAGCCGCACTGTGAGAAGGCCTTGAACGTGTATAGATTCCGCTTTTTCTATTTACAGAGGTTTCATTAGTGTTTTCGCAGGAATAAAATGAAAGTGGATGAAAGAGAGCAGACCAAGGAATTCAGCTATATGGCTAGCGTAGGAGAAGATAGGTCCACAGGTGAACCTTTGACAGAGAAGACTGAATAAGCAATCCGGTTAGATGTAGATATTTGACCTTGTTGTTGAGAAAAACTGCTGTAACTATGTTGGGAAAAAAAAAAAAAGTTGCTCAAGGCAACGTTTGTCAGATTAATGGGCTCCATTTCACCGTGGAGGACAATAATTAAAAGAGACTTCTGTAGAAACTTTTTTTTTACATACACAAAAGACGACATGTTTCTCTGTTCCAGGTTTTTGCACTTTAAATTAGCGACCATGCCGGACTATTTTCTTCACCCGAGTGAAGCAGAAATCAGGAGATTATGTGCAGAGCTGTGTGATGTGATTATGGAGGGAATGAAGAACAATTGGGGTGAAACTCACTGTACTGAACATCAGCTCTACACAAAGACCTTGTTCACCTTGAAAGTCTTGCTGAAGTGTTTTCCATTCAACAGATACACGTTCATTTCAACCCACACCAGCTTTATGGCTGTCATCCATCCTGCTGGATTTTCTGTTGTGTTATGTCTATTTTCTGTTCTTTTCTTGACAGAGATCCTTTCAAATCACTCCCATGAATAAAATCACTATGTACAACAATGGTACGACTGTGGTTCTTTAATACTGTTGTACTTTAGGAGAAAAGGGTTCCTCAAGGGTTGCTTGGCTAATTTTACTTGGAACAGTTTGTTCAAGGGAAACCCTCAGTATGAGCTTCAATGGAGTGAATACAAAAATCCTAACCAGAGTCCACAGCAGGGCTTAAAACACAGGTGTAACATCAGTCCACTGAGGCGAGCGTCGTGAAGAACCCAAGTACAGCTTTTATTTACAAAGTGAAAACCAAAATTACAAACAAAGACTTGCCTTGACATGGACAGACTTGGCATGAACAAGCTTGCCACGAACAGACTGCAGGTTACAACATCATCATCATCATCAATACAAGACAAGAGACAATGGCTACATGAGGGCTATATATCCACCAAACAATCAAGGTAACATGACAAAACAACCAGTGAGGAGCAAGACACATGACTAAACCAACCAATTAGAACAAGACACATGAAACCAAGGAACCAATCAGAACATGACACAAAGACAAGGTTAGCACATGACCAGATCACATGAGGGGCAAGGAACACATGGGAAATGGAGTCCAGGAACAATAGCAAGAGTCCAAGGTGGAGTGCCCTCTAGTGGAGTTCGTGGGCACTCCAGCTGGGAATCGTGACAACAGGCAGGCAAAGTTAAGTAAGTAATAACACACAATAAACTGTTATACAAATACATTTCCAAACCAGGGTGTTGTGATTCACAAAGCAGCGGATTATTTTCATACAACACCATTATTTTCATACAACACCATTTTCATACAACACCAAGTGTGTTATTTAGTTCATACCACAGCAATTTGCCAATGATTATAATTTTCCTTTTATTAAGGATGACACACATAATTTTTAACTGGTAATAGTTGCATTTAATGGAACTAAACAGCGTAAATGGAATAGTTACATTTAATGTTGTCTGCGAGACAAGTTATCACTTACGTTATAGCAGCTCTAAACATTGTTCATTCATCAGCCTGTCTTTTTTCTCTTTCTTGAAGTTAAAACAGCTTGTCATGTGACTGAGAAACCAGAAATAACAAACTCCTCTGTCCTGAAGTCTCTCCCATGTCAGGAAACTTACTGCCCATCTAAACCCATCAAATCAGACCAGCTAGAACCAGTCAGACCAACTGGGACCAGCCTGACCAGCTAGAACCAGCATGACCAGTTAGAATCAGACTGAACAGCTAGAACCATCCTGACCTGACTGAACCAGCGTGACCAAGTGGAATAAGCTGGACAAGCTAGAACCAGCCTGGTTAACTGGACCCAGACTAGCTAGAACCAGTCTAAACTGATAGATCAAGAAACAAACCAATGACAGTACACGGGTGGAGACAGGACTAGAACAAAAACTAAAACAAACAAGCGCAAATGGCATTTGTAACCATGGGAACCACTACACAAAGAGGGAAATGGTGGTAAATTGTGATTGTTGAATTGTGGCTCAGAAATTGTAGACTGCAGTGATTAATCACGGAAAGTCACAGCACTTAAAGTGTATCTTAGTCTGGTTGGAAATGCTATGACAACGTCTCCCCAATTAGTGAATGTAATGTTGTTGAGATGTAAAGCATATGCACAGCATGTTGAGTTGTGCTCTTTCTGGCAAAACTGTAACCAGTACAGTAGCAAATACACTAACAATTCACAAACGCTGCTCTCAAACTTGGAAAGTTTTTAAGTTTTCAAGCTTTTTTTTTCCATCTCTGTTGTGCAACAGCGGGGGTTTTCTTCAACACAAACGCTGCTCTGGGTGCCATCATTATCTACCACTGCGCTAAAAAAGCCAGGAGAGGAATCGCTGCGGAGGAAAGAAAAGAGGGAGAGAAAGAGCGAGAGGAAGCGCTGTGTGTGATTTCCCTCAACGGCACTGCGGCTTTGAAGAGTGGAGCGTGGTGATGGTGGTGAACCACGTGCGTGCGTGTGTGTGCGTGTGTGTGTGTGTGTGTGTGTGGTTCAGTCCTCAACTCGGCAGCTCAGACTAGCAGTGTAGACTCAGAGCTAATGGGGCACTGCCGCTAAACAAGTGCACTCTGAATACTGACACTCAGAGGGAGGCATGCAAGTTTTATTTTAGCTTCTTACTAGAGTTTAGTAGGCTTTTTTTTTCTATTTTATGTTCAAGAATTCAACTTTTAATGCACTCTTCTTTACTTCCACTTGCTGGTTCTCTTTGATTGAATCCTTGCCTCCATCTTTAGGGCCATTCCATTACTTACATCATCAAGTAACATTCTGATCTTTGTTATAACCTCTTGCTGTAGGGCTTCCACTTGATCATTAGTAAGTCACATGACCGTAACATGTCTGCAGTCTATACATGTGCAAGGAACTCAATAACTTATATAAAACCCCCAGAGTCACTGATTCTCTGACAATTCCTTTTAAATATCATCTATATTTTATTGTTCTGTATAAATTTGGCCGGTATTTAGTTTCATTTTGGTTTCAACACGAGATGATAGAAATGCATGAGCACTTCTTGGAGTGTCTAAAAAAAAAAAATAAAAAAAAAAAGTGCAAAATCTCTTTTCTCACATGAACACAATCTTTACCAACAGGTTAATCTGCACAGGATGTATTTATATTACTATTATTATTTCTACTGCTAATAAACAACATAATCACAGCCAGTAACCACATTTTGCTTATTATGAGATCAAGATCAATTAATTATACGACTAATAAACCAATGACTTCATTTTACTCAGTTTAAAGAAGTACGGTAAATTGTCGGCCAGTGGAATAACACCAGCCTTAATTTATCAGAAGAAAATTTAGAAATGGGTCAATTTAGCATATAATTATTTCTAATTTTCTAATCTTATTAGAGAAATAATATTATCTTATAATGAGAAATGTTAGACACATTCACCAGTATTCTTTTTAGATGTTTTCACATGCTAAAATATTGGTTGAAAAATAAAGCCAGCTGCATTGTCTATAACATTAGCATTCAGGTTTTATGTGCTAACAAGAAGGAGATTAGCTCAATAATTATTTTGCTATGTTAGCATGTTAGATCTCGTTTCCAAGCCCATTCTGACGGTTGAAATCACATATTGGGATAAACAACACATGGATAGATGGATGGAGGGAGGGATGGAGGGATGGATGGAGGCAAGGACCAGTCGAATGGATTGATTTCTGATTGGACGCGTCGGCCGGGAGGCGGGTTGTCGCTGTCGGCGACAGGCTGATTAGCGAGATTGAGCGATAGATTACGATAGTTTAGCAATCTCGTACTCAATTCTTACTGTTTAATTAAACAGTCCTGTGCTCGGACATCGAAATGTCCACATACACACACACACACACACACGCATCTCTACGTCAATATGAACCTGACTAGAGGAAAACGGTGCAATTACAGACTTGCCAAACCAGAAGAGGGATAATGCATAGCCCCAGGGAAGGTGGAACATTTTCAGTATTGTCCTTTCTCTAATCACTTGTCTAAGTTAAAAACTGTAGTGCACATATATACAGAGTTTTACAGTAACCACCAGTGTGTTCGATTTGACATTTTATTGCTGCCCTATTAAACTGTTTTTTACTTTTCAGCCCAAAAAGGAGCCGTTTCTGATTATTTTCACCCTCATGTTAATGTCTAATGTTAGCTAAGATAGATTTTATTTCACATTAATGATCTAAAACTGTCTCCATTCGCCGCGGCAGAAAATGTTAAAACGTCTTCTATATGAAATGTACAAGATGGAGCAATACGGACAAACGCAGTTTGTTTGATGGGTACACATCGGCACACACTCCTTCGCAAAAATCCTTTAAGCTCTGTGTGTGCGAGTGTGTGTGCGTTTGTGTGTGTGTGTGTGCGTGTGCTGCGCACTAGCAACCCCTCTTCCTGCTCTCTCTGGACTTCTTTCTCTCTCTTTCTTTGTCTCTCTGTCTCGCCCCTCATTATCTCCTCACTGACTGGCCAAACGTTTCTTCTCTGCTCTGTCGAACACGCCGAGTCGAAAACAAAAGCCTCAAACTAACAAAGAGAGCAAAGCCACTAAAGAAAACATCAATACCTACTCCAGGGAAATGAGTGATTACGGCTGACCCTCACTCATTCACGCACTCACACACACACACATGCACACACACATGCACGGGGATGTACAGTACACGTTTTCCTGTGATGTTAAGTGTTGATTTGATGAGGTATGAAATCTTTACAGTCACAGTGAAAAACGTAGTGATGTGCGGATTTGTGAATAATACAATATATGATCGACATGTATTTCAGCCTTCTGTTCAAAAGACAGCAAGCTGCTGTCAAGTCACACGTCTTTTATAAATGAGTAGATTTATCAGCGTGACCATAACAGTATCTCAGATAGCGCTGCGCTTAAAATACCAATATACACAAACTACACAATATGTTCAGCAGGATACATGTCAGGAATAAAACACTCTGTGTCAGGCTGCTGTTGGAAAATAATAAACGACTGCATGGTGTGATGAAGCGGAGACATTTCATACCACCCTGAAGTTGATTATTTCACTATAACACCACGTTGTGAAGTGTTTTATTCCTCTTCTACAACAGCAATTTGCCGACACTAAAGAACGACACTTTTTATCCGTTTAAAGCTACATTTAATGCTGTAGGACATCCACGAAAACCCGTTTGAGAATCTTTTCACCAAATCTTCCAATTGGATAGTTTTCGGTATTATACTGAAGATCACCCCTAACAGGAAGTGGTGTTACTCAGCGGCCAGGCTAGCGACAATGTTTAGTGCTAACTGCATACAGGAGTATAAAAATAATTTGGTTTGGTGGTGCCGTGTGTGTGTCAACATTAACACTGTGCTCTTTTTTGAAAATTCTTTACCCGAACAAACACTTCATTTCTTGACATTTCTCTTTTAATTTAGTTTCCTGAATCCCTTTAAGTGAAAATGAAGATGAAAATGTATACCAGCGGGAAATGTTGTGCGTTTCAGATATTTCACAGATACTAAACAACAACAAAAAAAAAATCGTAAGCAAATAACACAAAATAATATAATATTCTACTATAATAAGACAATACATTTGTGTCTGTAATATTTGCCTGCAAAGAATGACAGGATCATATCAAATCTTTTTTTTTTTTTCCTTCTTTCTGGGGATTTTTGGCTTGGCTTGCTGCAAGATGCACACCTTTTATTTTAAACTTCTCGTAATTTTTAAAAAACTTATATAAAATGGCTTGTATTCTGGTATATAATCCTTACAAAGCTGATGCAGGGTGTGACCTTGTTCTCACCTTTCGATTTTTTTTACTATAAAGTAAACTATTTACATTAGTGTAAGGTTTGAGTAAGGGGCGGAGTTTGCACTTGTAGCTCTAAGTACAACTTCAGTCATATGAAGTCACTCATTCTTGAGAATTCACACACATTTTGGTCATGCGGAGTGTATAGAGCTGAAACGGGGGGCGGTGAGTGAGTGACTTTAAAAACACTGAAATTTCTGAAAATGCATGGTTTTGCGATTGTAATGCTTCGGGCTCAGAACAGTGAGGCTTTCTGGGAAACATTTGCCTGATGGGGCATTGTGTTTTAATGAAACATCATCAGAAGAACACAGTGAGCTATGTGTGTGTGTGTGTGTGTGTGTGTGTGCGTGTGTGCGTGTGTGTGAAAAGTTTCTCCTCATCGTGTCTACAAAAGGAACTTTAATTATTCTCCTCCACGCTGAAATGGAGCCCATTATTCTGACAAACGTTGCCTTGAATAGTGATCTCCCCCCACCTCAGATGTCATAAACTCGAAAAGCGCCGAAGTCAAAACTGAAATCAGCGTCGCTCTGCGTGCGGAAAAGTGCTGGCCTGCAGGAAAGCCTTTGTTTTACTGTAAATATGGCCTCAATGTGTCACTCACTGCACTGCGCTGTTATTATACTGTACATGTGATTATAACAAAGCCACAAAAAAATTACTCATAACCTTTACTCATATACAAACTCCTATCATAATACACATGGCTTTCATACACATACCGTATATAGATTCATATTGATACAATAAATACAAGAAAAACCAAACGGCTGCATGAACAAATTAATAATTTTGGAAGTAAAGGCATATATTTAGTCAGGTGCATAAGCAGTTTACTGTAGAGTATGAATAAACTATATTAGATTAATATCAACTGATGGACTTTTTTCCCTGAAATGTCCTGTTTCTCTGGAAGCTTTGCGTATTCCACTTAACTTTAACTACATCCACTGTTATTGCTGCACACACACTTGTTGCACCTCTCCTGCATTGTGTTGTTGGATCTGGTTTTGTGTATTAACGTTATTTATACCTCAGAGCGTTCTCTAATCGGACTGGTCAGAAGCTGTCCGTTATTTTTGTATAACCACAAGAGTAATAATAAACAGATTTTTAAAAATGTTGGTGAGGTGAAGTTTTTTCGTTAGGAGACGTTTATTTAACATTTATGGAAGGAGTTTATGGTGCTTTGAAAAGTTTCCCAGCAGTTGTTCGGTAAAATGAAAAGCTGCGTTTTTCAGAAAGAGAGAGAGAGAGAGGGAGAGAGAGAGAGAGAGATGCTGGTAAGGGAAAGACTGTTTCTCGTTGATAACGTAAGTGGGAACAGGAGCTAACTTGTCTCGCGAACGTTCCACAACATTAAATCGAACGATAAAGCATTAAAATCCAAGACGTATTGTTTATTAATAAATTAGATATCATAAGCGTTGGCAAATCGCTATGGTATAAGAGGAATAACACGCTCTAAACCGTGCTGTTATATGAAAATAATCCCCTTCGGGGTGGGAACAGTATCACAGCACCGCGGTACCACACCTGTGAATGAGCTGTTGCTATAGAAACGGTAACGCATTAGAACGAGCGCATTAGTATTGACGTGTGATCTGCAGCCACACGACTGTCAGAGCTGCTGTTATAGAAAACGAATCGACGCTTTCTCTGACCAATCAGATTTCAGAATGTTCGAGGTTTTTAACAAACACATCATCACTTGTTTTACTTTCTAGCTTGCAAGATCTGCTCCCTGTTATGATAAACAGACATGCTTTATTATGATATTATATACATTGTACAGGATCAGGTATGTATTTGTCTACATTTTGGGGATATTTATACGGCCGCGTCTGTATTCCAGCGTGTTTACCTGCAGAGTTTCCAGGCAACTAAAGCACTAAAACTAAAGAGACTGGATGATCGTGCTGGAACATGTTAGCTAACTAAACCCCGTTCATCCATTTATCATCTTTCGTCCTCTCCAGTAGACCATTGTGTATTTCCCGTTTCTTTTCTTCAGCACACTGTCTTTTCTCCTAATTGACACTAAGGATTTGGCGAGCTGAGTGTGAATGGGACGGAAAATAGATCAGGGACACGTCCAGTCAGGACATGTCACGAAATAATTAGCTGCAGGTGAAGCACAACCAGGTTTCGGAATAAGATCTAAAAAAAAAAAAAAACAGGGTATGGAAATTTTTAACAAATTAAATATTAGAACAAAAAAAAAAAAATTCTAATCATTTCTGACTATTTGAGGTTTCAAGCACTAAATGTAACCCTGGACTAGTTTGCTTGTTCGTTTGTTTGTTTGTTTAATCGTTTATTTATCTATTTTTGTTTAGTTGAAACGAAATACATTTATTTAGTTATTTCGTTGTTTTGAACACAAAAGGCAACCCTTATTTATTTGTTTGTTTGTTTGCTTGATTGCTTATTTGTTTGTTAATCTATATAATCATTCAGTTATTTATTTGTATGTTTGTTTGAAACATGTTTGTTTGTTTATTTTGTTTATTTAGATGATAACTATAGGGTGCGCTAAACACAGATTTATTTATTTGTTTGTTTGTTTGTTTGTTTACACAGCTTTACTTTTATTCTTATTGAAGGGTTTATTCTTTTTTCTTTATTTTTTTTTTTTTACTTTATTCTTTATTTATTTGTTTACTTGCAAGGTTCTGGATGGCCTAGATTATTTTTTTTAATTTCTCTGTATTTTTTTAAAGATACAGCGTGTTTAAGAAAAAGGAACAACATTAAGCGAGATTCATTTACAGCAGCTTTCTCTCTCTGTTCTACCTTTTTTCAATAAGGCAAGTTTTATTTTGCAAACACACCTTAATGCAGAAAAGGATAAAATGAACAAAAATTTAAAAAAATGAGGTCAATAACAGAAAATTTGATTTATACCAACTGAAATACAAAAAAAAAAAAAAAAACAGACACAAGAATAAAAACAGATCAGTTTATTTAAAATGTTAATTAAAAGCTGCAAAAAAAAGAACACATGCTTAACTTTTTTTTGTTTTTTTTTGTTTTTAAATATTGTTGCGGTATCTGAATTTTAGGCATTTGTTGAAGTTTTGGGGGATTTAATATGTCAGATGACAGGACGCTAGTCACTGCTGAAACAGTGTGTAAATAAAACACACTGAATTACTCGTAAAAATAAGAAATGACTTCTGATTTGAAATCACTTCAGTTTATTTTACAGGATAAATCACTATTTTCCAAAAATGTTCAGCTGAAAATAAAATTCTTTACAACTTTTTGAACGTATATATTTTTCTACTTGTTTCCAGGCACACGAGGAAAGCTGTGTTGAGCCGAGCTGAATTAGAAACGGCTGAAAAGAAAGAACTTTCTTGTACTTAATGTTCACAGTTTCCGTCTAATAATGGACCTTTGGGCTAGTTCTTTCCTCCGAGCGAGCATTCGTGGATTAAACGAAGTGGTGGAGCATCAATAATTTACTCCTCCATCTTTTTATGGAACAAGACCTCTGAGGCTCATGAATCCATTTGCATTAACCAAGTCGAAAAAAATGTTAAAAAATAGGCGTTAAAAGTTTAACTTATATTAATAGTGCCATTTAAGGGCCGGGCTGTGGAGTTCTGCTTCATCTGTGTGAAGCTGGAGAATTAAATACCAGCCATGATGGAGGTCTTTACTACCAGACACACACACTCTCTCGCTCTCACACACACACTCTCTCGCTCTCACACACACACTCTCTCGCTCTCACACACACACTCTCTCGCTCTCACACACACACTCTGTCTTACACATCTCCTGTTTATAAGAGACTGCTCTCTCTCTCTCTCTCTCTCTCTCTCTCTCTCTCTCTCTCACTCACTCACTCACTCACACACACACACACACACACACACACTGCTGGGGTAGTCTGGAGGCCTGAGTGTGTATTCGTGTGTATTTAAAGCTTTTCCTTCTGCCCCATTGGTTTCCAAATGATTCATAACTAAGATTTATACTCAGATATTAATGATGTCTAATTAATGAATTGTTTCAAATCTCTCATCACTCAGTGACGCTTTTTTAAACAACGGCTCAGATTTCCAGGTGATAAATGCAGAGGCTGAGGTCACGTGACCACCCACATCTGCAGGATCAAAGGGTAAGAGGAAACATCCCATAATCCTCCAGGAGAGAGGGACTGTGTCACCCCTGCACAAGAAATGAGATCTATCTATCTATCTATCTATCTATCTATCTATCTATCTATCTATCTGTCTATGTATCTATCTATCTATCTATCTATCTATCTATCTATCTACAGTATCTATCTGTCTGTCTGTCTATGAGTTTGTTTCTCCCTCTGTCTGTCTTTCTGTCTATCTATCTATCTATCTATCTGTCTGTCTGTCTGTCTGTCTATGAGTTTGTTTCTCCCTCTGTCTGTCTGTGTCTGTCTGTCTATCTATCTATCTATCTATCTATCTATCTATCTATCTATCTATCTATCTGTCAGAAATTAGTACAGTTAAAATATAAGAACATATAAGAACCTGGATTTATTTAAAAGAAAAAATGGAAACCATTCTTTGGTAAGAAAAACAAAACTATTGACTGTTGAAACCCGGCCAGGTACGCACATCTGTGAGGTCAGCACTTTCTTTACCTCTTCTTACCTCACTATTCTTTCCTTTCAGGAACAAAAACCAAAGGAAAGTAAAAAACGGGTTGCCATGCCTTGATGAATTCCCCCGATGGCGACAGAGATTTGGATGCGTACCGACAGCCGAGCTCGAGGGAGACGTGTCATACAACAGCGTTACACTCTTTACAAACTTACACACAAATATCTTCTCCTGTAGTCTGATTAATAATTAGTGTACACATCCACCTACGCAATCACAGCTAGAAAAAACATCCTCGCAACTTAATCTGTTAGTCATAATGAACGCAGCACAAGGTAGGCATCTCTTTCTCGCACTGAGTGTGTGGTGGAACAGGAAGTAGGCGGCTGGGAAAATACACATTAACACACACATACACGTATTTATAGTAATATGCGAAAATGTGGACAACCCACACTCTTAGAAAAATCCTCTTCCGGTGTTTGTGAGTAGAACCCTTAACAATCCAAATATCCAGCTCCTAAAGGACCGTTCTGATTGGTCAGAAGGTGTTGATTAGTTTCCATAACAGCAGCTCTGACAGCAAATCACAGGCTTATATTAATGCGCTCGTTCTAATACGTTATCGTTTCTAAATCAACAGGCGTGTACGGCGGATGCTCAACATGAACATATTAAAAAATGTGTGTAATTGTTGCTATAGTGAGGTTTTTTGTAAAGGAGATGGAAGGAGTTTCCAGTGTCGGGGGTAAAGCTCTAACTTTAAGTTCCCCGACATCTTCAGAACAGAGGAGTTTGCAGTTTCTCAGTAATGTGACAGAGAGAGAGAGAGAACAAAAAGTAATGGAGAGAATGATTGTTTATAGCTGCTATAATGTAAGGGAGAACAGTTATATATGCTGATAACCAAAACTCTACACTGTAATGTGTAATCTGTGTAAACTGTTATTTAAATATATATATATATATATTTTATATCTCGTTAGAATTGCTGTGAAAGTTCAGTAACTTCTGCCTTACACATATGTTGCACAGGTGAAAGCAGAAATGAAAAAGAAAACGGAGTTTGATACTCCTCCCTTCTGAGGGCGCATCAGGGGACAGGATGAGTAAATCCGACTCCCTCGTGGCTGGATTTCTCCCCTCAGTGAAGTTCATCTGCAGAAGATATTTTCCCCGTAATCTTCCCGCTCCGTGACTGATTCCCAGCGAGAGCTGTGAGTGACACCCCGGATCTTTCTCCGTTTGATACCGTTCGACTTGGGGAGCCATGAAAATAACCTCCACGGCGTTTTTTTTCCCCCCCTTATTTTCGTTCTCTGCGACTTCTCTCTGATCTTCCCCCTTCTTTCTATTTCTTTTTTCATTTTCTCTTCCCTTTATCTGTCTTTGTTCCTCAAAGTGGTGCTAGCGTGGCTCGGTGTTTGGGAAACGCTTTGTGATTAGCTTGTTTTCACATATGGCTGGTTTTGTCATTAATATTCATGGAATTTTTTTTCGTTTTGTTTTGTTTTTCCATTTCTGCCCAAGCAGACATCCCGTACGATAGCGCTCTCGATACACAGCGTACCTTATGTGTGTTTATAATGTGAGCACTTGTGTGCGAACATGCATATTTGGCGAGAAATTACTTGGAAGGCCTCATTTATCACCGAACTGATTTGCATATCGTTGATGAAAGCTTGAATATAGACGGAGGAGCGCAAACAGTAAACAACTACAATGCCCTGAAGGCAAGGTTTCACGTTCACAGGAATACAGAGAATGGTACAAATCTCAGGTGTGGATCTTCACTACGGCGGAAACCGATGAACTCCTTCATCAAAGCCCACACCTGGACGCTAACATCCATTTATAACCGTTCATTCATCTCACACGCTCGAGTGGCAGAATGAGGAAAAACAAAGGTCGTCTGAAAGTCCCTCGCTTCCTGAAGTCCTATTCATTTCTCTCTGAAAGTCATTCCGTTCCCCGGGGAACATCGGCGATGTTTGAGAGATCCGTCCCTCAAACAGATGCCGTGGAGGAGCGATGGAGCTCTCCTGAGCATTGGGCTGGAGGACAGATGCAGATTCCTTCACTCAGGTGGGAATGAAAAAAAAAAACCCAGTTGGGTGCCAGTTTTTGCGAAAACACACCACACTCTTCTCAGCTCTCTCTCTCTCTCTCTCTCTCTCTCTCAGACAGACCTGTCAGCCTTGTGGATGAAATAAAGCGATAGAGAGCTCCAGAGAGATGGCGCGAGTGGGAGAGAGAGCCAGTGTGGCAACAGAGAGAGTTAGCCTTGCTTGAAGAAGACATTTATGGGCTCTGTTCTGGCCCAAACTATAACTACTTGATAGCAAAACTGACAATCTTGAACGCTCAGAGAAGACCATGAAAAGAAAGACGATCATTGAAACATTACCAGAGCCCATCATTGTAATAGTGTCGCTGCTGTACAATTACTTTCTGTATTTCTTTCAACGTCTTTCATTATTTGAGACTAATACTTTTCACTTTTACTACATTTCAAAAGAAAAATCTCTACTAAGTCTGTGTTATATATGCTATCGCTACACTCACAAAGGTTATTGGTGCTATATAAAGTGTGTGTGTGTGTGTGTGTGTGTGTGTGTGTGTGTGTGTGTGAGAGAGAGAGAGAGATGAGGAAGACATTAAACATGATGGTTATAGGAAATGAAACAGCATTACTGGTGATTAGTTTCCATGCTTTGTAATGTGAAATTATGCCATTTAATATCAATGAAACAAGTTAGTTCCTGTTCTCACTTACGTTATAGCAGCTATAAACAGTCATTCTCTCTCTTGAAGAATAAAAAAATGCAGCTTGTCATGTTACTGAAAAACCAGAAAGCATAAATTCTTCTTACTTTGGAAAAACCCACACTGGAAGGCGTGCATATTAATCAACGGCATCCAAGATTTATTTTGTAATGAATTTAAACTTCGTTCATTGACATGTTGGTCTATTTTGACTTTGGTTAGCGGTTTCCTACATTACCCAGAATGCCGTGCTGATAGTGGTGCAGTGAGACTTATCCCTCGCTTCACCTCTACCTAAGGAGAGCAACGCAGCGGCTTTATCTCTCACATCTTCACCTGCTCAAACAGAGCAGCTTCATCTTTCATGCTAATACTGCTGTTTATCTCGTGGATCGCTAACTAGCCGAGCCAAGTCTCTGCCGTAACTCAGGGCGTCGTACTGCATTGCATTCTGGGACTCTTGAGTCCAGCGTTTGCTCCAACGTCTCCACTATTCTACACTGGATTTCTCATTAATGTGACTTTAAAAGTCGCTGGAAAATGATGAGTGAGAAAAAAAGCTCTCTTGCTTTTGATTTTAGGAGCTAAACCTTTCCGTTATCCCTTTCTGTTACCTAATACTTTTCACTTTTATGACATTTCAAAACAAAAACCTCAGATTTTCAAATACTATATCACTAAAGGTCTCTATAATCACATATATGTGGTGTCTTCGGAGCGACATACACCATAAATTCCTTACAAATCTAAACTTTAACATGTGACGGCGAGAATGAGAGCTAATACGCATCACTGTAATCTATCTGCTGCTATGTACACTTTATATTTAACACAGCAGTTTGGATTGTGGCTAGCTATTAGCATTCAGCTAGTTTGTACGGTCAGAGTGATCATCATGCAAGCTGACATTGGAGAGATTAGGGATAAAGCTATGTACTGTTATTAGCCTTAGCTAATGTTTTCCAACATTCCATGGATCAGACACAAATTTACCATCAGTAACTCAAATCAGACGTCTTTTTCTTTTGAATCTTTCTTGTACTTTTTCTTTCATAGTTACGTTGTAAATTTTGTTTAAAAATATGCACTTCAGCTTCTACTGGTGGATTTATTTGCATGAGTAATTGCACTTTTACTTTAGTAAAGAATGTCAGTGCTTTTCCAGCCCTGCTTCTGTGGTCCTTAACATCAAAGCTAGTCCATCATCAGCATTTTGGAGCACGGTTAGCCGGTGCTAATGAGCCTTTTGGCTCAAGTTCTCCTTATAATTTTTCAGAGAATCTATCTAGCTTGTCTTATGGCTTAATGGTAAAAAAGAACTAGCATAAATTATTGATGGTTAAAGGCTAATGTCTGGAAGGAATTAGACTCTAATAATCCTTTCGAGCCACTGAGTCTAGCTGAAATGTAAGTCAACGTTGCCAAATGGTTTCATTTCACCTACTACATCTCTTAGCTTGAGCTATCCATGACTGCTAGCTGTTAGCTAGTTATTCAAAGCTAGTTATTCACACCTGTTTAGAGTATGGCCTGACCATTGAGTAGCAGAATGTTTCAATTGGGGCTTTTGTCCCCTTTCTTTAAAATGATTTTTTAGCAATTTCCTGCAAGATATGCTACATTTTGTTGCGATAGGACAGTGGGTCTTAATGAGGGGTCCATGAAGCATAGACCGGGGGGTCTGAGATTTGTTTTAGAGAAGAGGAAAATCCCAACCCACTAAGAAAAAAACTGTCTATATCTATAACATAAGTGATAACCAGGACTAACTTCTCTCATGGTCGCCTATAAATAATGTATAAATAATTGGACCTAATGTCTCCAATAATTAGCCTAAATATTATTGCACACATTTAAATAATGAACCTAATATCTGAATAGTACAATGTTCATCAAAAACATCAGTACTGAGTGGGGTCATTGGAATTCATTGTAAAGTAAAAGGTATCCCTGGCTGCAAAACGTTCCTGTAATAGGAAGCAGAAGACAAAATAACAACTGTAGAAAAAAAAAAAAGGCCAGAGCGTGTGTTGGTGAACGACATGGACACTGGTGAAGGACGGAGCTAAAAAGCAGCCTTTAGTGGTTTGTAGATGTTCAAAAACGAACTTGACCTCCCTTTAAATTCCTCTTTGATTGATATGTATTGACATCAGTGTCGATTGCGGCCGACCACGAGGCACCTCTCATTTAAAAGAATAAATATTGTGGAAAAAGAAACAGAGAACATGCCAAAGTGTGAGTGGGCGAACTGTATGGACAGGGGATGAACGTGGGTGGGAAACGCTGACCTCGGTTGTAAAAGAATTACAGAAATGCCTTCGGCTAGCTCTACTCTGTGACTGACATCTGTTTTGTACTCTAAACTTTTCACCCATGGCATTAAAAATTTTGGCTGAGAGTTTTACTCCTCTCGCCGTGTCTTTGAGTTCCAGTAACGCATCCCTCTATTTGGAGGTCAAAGTTCCCCTGGAGTACAGTAGCTCATTGGAGCAGGTCAGTGAACCTCACTAGGGGGCTGTGTTTAGTCTGGCGCTTGCCTCTTTTTCTCTCTATCCTTCTTTCTCTGCGTTTTGTGTGTTTACCTTGGCTGTCGTTCCACTCCTCCGTCTCTGTCTCTCTGGGTGAACGTAAACGTCCACGGTAGTAGAATCAATTATGGCTGCAGGCGATGAAGAAGCGAAGGCACTTTGCTCTCTCGCTCTATTGTTCCCATTCCTCTGCAATGTTTATCCAAACCAAGAACATGGGCAAATTTTGTATATTTATACAACTGGCAAAGGATCAGGGTGAAGCTTGTTTCAGATCTAACTGACCCTCTTGGCTCGGCGGTATTTCATCATTTTCATCAAAGAAGCGCTAGCCTTGTACAGCACGGCCTCCAGCCAGCACTTTTTCTCTGTTTAGCTTTTGACGATTTGAAGTTTGGAGAAGAAATCTGACTCTGATCCAGCGCTGAAGGTCAACATCCATCTCGCTGTGCAAACACGTTGGGAGTGTGGTGTTAGGCAGTGGGGGAGGTTTATCATCAAATGGTGTGTGCTGTTAGGCTAAAAGATGTACTCAAAGATAGAAATAGCAAGGCCTTGGATAGCGTAGCAGAAAGAAGATATGAAGTACTTCTCTCAGAAATGATCGCGTGCCCAAGCGTAATCTGAATTTTTACGGGTTAGCAGGGTGTCAATTTGCTAACTACTTTCCACTAGTGAGTATTTTCTATTAGTAACAGTAGCATTTTCGTCCTGATCTTGATCATGGCCAACTTCTCACAGATTAGACAAAGAAAGAAACATAATATGAAGAATGTTTAGAAATGGGTTAGCAAGCCAACGGCTTTCCAAAAGTGAGTAGCGGTAGTATTTTTTGGTTGTTTTTTAAAAATATTTTTTACTGTTTCTTGGTTTCAGACACAATGGCACCTTCAGCTTATTTCGAGGATTAGCAAGGGAAGTTAAGAAAGAAGACAAACAAAAAAAATAACCTGTTTTTTTTTTTTTTTTTTTTTAGGAAAGGTTAGCAGGGTGTCAAATTGCTAGTATTTCCATTTCTGAATATTTGTTCTTGTTAGCATTTTCACTGTTGTTGTTTTTTTTTCTTTTCTGCTGCTTGGTTTCAGACGTGACGACAGCTTCATCTCAGTTGATATCTCACAGATTAGCATGAGAAGTTGAGAAAGAAGACAAACAGACAAACAAACAAACAAACAAACAAATGTTCCATCTCTGGCTGCCTCCGTTTGGGATGGGAAGATGCTTTTCCCTGCAGAAACCTTGCCGCTTTGTTGTTTATTTTTCCCTCCTTCCTCCTCTTTTGTGGAGGAATGAAGACCTATCTACCCATCTGCCGTTTCCGTGGCGACACTTTTGCAAGTTTTTTAGCATTCCAGGAGGAGGAGGGAAAGACTGCAGAAGCGAGACGTTTGTTTAATTGGCATGACTGTCGGCTTGGTGGAGGGGAAAGTCTTTTCTCACTGCTTTCCTTCAGCATGAATATGCACATCTGTGAATGTGTGCTTGAATTAACATGACCAAATGCTCTCCCAGCATTCGGATAAAAGAAACTAGCAACCTTTCTACTTACTGCAAATATTGTTCTGGGACAGTGTAGCCAACTCTTTTTGGAGAAAAGTAACTAAAGCATGCTCAAAGAGTTGCTCGAAGTCAACAGATGATGTCATAGACTTATTTGCATATCAAAACTTGTTTCATGAAGAAGGAGGACACTTAGAATGAAATAGAATATAGTTTGGTATAACAATGGTGATCAGTGATTGGCTGTTGGGAACAATGGTGATCAGAGATTAGTCATTGGGAACAATGATGATCAGTGATTGGCACTGAGAACAATGTCAGTCAGCGTCTGGTCCTAGGGAACAATCATTGGGAACAATGCTGATCAGAGATTAGTCATTGGGAACAATGATGATCAGTGATTGGTTGTTGTGAACAATGGTGATCAGTGATTGGTTGTTGGGAACAATGATGATCAGTGATTGGCACTGAGAACAATGTCAGTCAGCGTCTGGTCCTAGGGAACAATCATTAGGAACAATGCTGATCAGAGATTAGTCATTGGGAACAATGATGATCAGTGATTGGTTGTTGTGAACATTGGTGATCAGTGGTGGCCGTTGGAAACAATGGTGATCAGTGAAAGGTAACTGAAAACAAACCTAATCAGTGATTAATTGTTGGGAAGAATGGTGATTAGAGATTGGTCATGGCGAACAATGGTGATCAGTGAATGGTAATTGGGAGCAAACCTAATCAGTGATTAGGTGTTGGGGAAAATGGTGATCAGAGATTGGCCCCTGGAAACAACGGTGATCAGGGTTTAGTCATCATCTCGCTCAAGTGCAACTCAGTCAGGCTTTACGCACTGGTGGTGAGTCGGGCAAACCCGCTCTCTCAACTCACATAACCAGCAGCTGTGATGTGACCTGGAGAGCTGTAGGGACTTCAGGACAGTCGCTAACATCTGCTCGGGCAATTGCTAAATTTGCTGTATTTGAAATAAAGTTGCTAAAAGTTGCTAAAGGAGTCTAAAACTGTGTGTGGTGTCATTAACAGTACACAAGTGTCAATCCCACGTGGACGACAGAAACTCTACATAAAGAGAAATGTCGTCCCTCACGTCCATCACAGAGACTGCTCTCATGCAATAATAATCAGCTGTTTACTTCTTTTTAAATTCCATCCACAGTTCTATTACTTCCTGTCAAAAAGGGAAAAAACGCTCCACAAGATAAATCTTCAGAAATTGAGCCGTCATTAGTTGAGCCTCAGATGTCTGCAGATCTAAAGCCATGTTGCCATATTTGAATGATCAATGAAGTGTGTTTGTGGGTTTGGATGATAAGGAGAATTAGATGGGTGAAGAGAGAGAGAGAGAGAGAGAGAGAATAAATATGTTTAATATGCAATCACACATAGTGAAAACACAACTTAAAAACTTAAATGCTTTTGCAAATGCCATTGATAAATCTGTGGGGAACTGAATTAAAAATAAACAGACATAAACAGAATAAATGATAGCATGATAGACAGACAGGCGGTAACCATCACAACAGTGAAGTGACCGTGAATTAATAAATAAAGAGATAGAAGGATAGAGAAATAGAGAAAACTCAACATGGAAAAAAGTTTGGGATAGAGAAATACAGAAGCAGAGTGGGAGTGATAGAAGTGGAGAAAAAAGAAGAAAAAAAGATAGACAAGAGAAGGACAAAAATAAGTGGCAAATATACAGCAAGAAAAAACATGGAGAGGCGGACAGATAAATTGTCTTAGTGACATTAAAAAGGATAAAGACAGTTGGAGAATAAGACGGAAAAAGAGACAGGAAGCAGAGACAGAAAAGGAGAAAAGGTTGGACAGATGAAAGAGATGGATAGATGGAGAAAATAAGAAAGCGATAGATAAGAGACAGGCAAAAAAGGGAAAAAAAATTAGATTAAATAATTAAGTAAATAAAAGATAGTGTGTGAGAAAGAGACTGATAGAAAATAGAAAAGTGGGAAAGAGACAGAATCAGTGAGAGACATGGAGAAAAGAATAACGGATAGGGAAGATTGGAAGGGGGGGATGGACATAAAAGAAGGAAGACTGGAGAAGGTGAGAAAAACAGAAACAGAGAGAGAGTTGGTTAGAAAGATGGAGGCATATTGATGGAACAAAGAGAAAAATTAACAAGAAAGAGAAAATAGAAAAATGTAATAAGGTAAATAGACATAGCAAGGCAGAATGAGTGATAAACGGGAGAGAGCAATAGAGAGAGAAAGGCGAAGAGATGGACTGATAGAATGTAAGTGAGGGAAAAGAAAAGTGGGAAGGTGACATCAACAGTGAGACAGTCAGAGAAATAAAAAAAAAGTGAAAGAAACGGCAAATAAATTGACTAAGATAGAGAAACGGAGGCATACTGATGGGAAAAAAGAGATGAGGTGGACAAGAGAAAGACAAAAAAAAAAGGTTCAGAAATAGCAAGGAAGAAAAGGAAGAAGTGCAAGAGAATGGAAATGAGAAAGGGATAGATGGAAAGAAAGAAAAAGAAAAGAGAGTTACAGAGCGGTCAGTCTGAACATGAATGAAATTAGTCTGGCAACAAAGCCAATTGAATTGAATGGGAGTGAATGCGGGAAGGCAAAAGCGGGATTCTCTTCCAGTAGCCAGTAATTTCACTTTGCTCAGATTTTATGTAGGTGATTGGGCCAATAGGAAACAAGACCAAGGCTGTCCCTTCTAGCTAACATTAGCTGATCGCTAAACAAAACCACATCACATCAGGGCCGCCTCCATATCCTCTGACTTTTTATTCCACTCTGTGGAAAATTATAGTGAAAGTGTGACTATTGCTTAAAAAAGAGAGAGGACGAGAGTGTGAATTTGTCAGATTGGAAAGCTTAACGAGTGTGGTTAAACACCCGGAGCCTTTACAAAGCGTATTAATGAGTCACAGGATCAATGAATGGCTGTAGTGATGAATCGATTCTCAGTCGGACTAATTGACAGGACGAGTGCTTAACTACGCTTTCGAGAGGGAGAAGAGTCACAGGATCAGATATGACCTCTGAATTACAGATAAAACCGCTAATTCCCTTAGAGAAGGACAAGAAACACAACACACATACACACACACTTCAGACAGTAACCTATCATGTTACTTTTAAAAAATGTTAAAACATGAGGGTTTAATGTTTACTTGAACAATTCACATTTGCCCTTACTTTCAATGCAAAGTTTCAAGATTTAATACCATCCACCTTTTCTCGGCTACTGCTAAAGTCACCTCAAATGAAGAGTAAACACTCAGGAGGTTGTTTTTTTTTTCCATCAAAACAACTTCCCATCTCAACGAGAATGGAGAAAGAGACTGTCCATTAGCTAATGTTGTATAGCTAATGAGAAAAAGGTCAGTGCGAAGTCACTCCACAAACTCAAAATGCTGCAAACGCCACTTAACCATTCAATTTAATTAATGAATAAACAAATATATAAATAAATAATTAAAATAAATAAACAGATACATGGTTTTTATGAAGATGAGAGGAAAAACAGCTCTAAATTTCAGGATGTTAAGAGGCTGTAAGTGGTCTGCTGTGGGCTGCTGGCCATTAGCACACTGGTATAAGTGAGCTTTGACTCTCAACGCCCACTCATCCATCACTGTCCTCCCTAATGATTCTCCTTCACCAGCAACCCTAAAGATTCCACCTAACAATCCCTCCTGATGATCCCCCTTCACTATCCACCCTAGCAGTCCTACCTCATCACCAACCCTAAAGACACCCCCTGATGACCTTTCCTCACAATCCTTTGTAACATCCCTTCCTGATGATCTTCCTTCACCGTTAATGCAATGATCCTCCATCACCACCTACCCTAAAGAGCCCCCTAACAATTCTCTCTGATGATATTCTTTCACTATCAATCCTAATGATTTTCCTTTATGATTTTTTCCTGATGCTCTCACCATCCTTCTTTACGACCGTCTTTAGTCATGTGTGTCCATATGCAGGTTTCGTTACCGCATGCTGCAGGCACCATTTCTTTCTGTTCATTGCTGGTCGGCATATCTTTGATGGTATAGAAAATTAAGGGTCTTCCTATCTGTCTTGCATAATACTTTGCTGAAACTTTGACATTACATGTAAATGTGGCAGAGCGCTCCATTGAAATTATTAGGACCCTCACCATCCATCCTGATGATACAGTATTAGGAAAAAAAAATCCTAAAAATCATATCTAACAAGGCTTACTCATAATTTTTCCCCTCTGTCATCTCTTATTAAAGATTCTTCCTCAAGAACCAATCAATCCAACCTCACCACCCAAACAATCCTCCTTTACCATTTGCCCTAAAGATCCTCCTTCACCACCCAAACAATCTTCCTTTACCATCTATCCTAAAGATCTTCTCTCACCATCCTAATGATCCTCGGTCACCATCTTCCCCAAAGATTCTCCCTCACCACCCCAACAATCTTCCTTCACATTCTACCCAAAAGGTCTTCCCTCACCAAATAAATGATCACCTTCTTCACCTTCTACCCTAAGGATCCTCCCACACTACCCAAATTATCTTTCTTAACTATATACCCTAAAGACTCTCTCTTACACCCAAACAATCTTCCTTCGCCATGTACCCTAAAGGTTCTCCCTCACCACCCCAACAATCCTCCTTCACAATTTATCCAAAAGATTCACCCTCCGCACCCTAAAGATTCTACTGCACCACCCTAATGATCCTCCTTCACCATTATCCAGAAGAATCCTCCCTTATGAACTTCCCTTTCCTACTTACTGATGATCCTCCCTCAGTATCCACTTTAATGATCTTCCTTTACCATCAATCCTAAAGAATCTCCCTTGCTTCCTCACTTATAATCCTCAGTGACAATCCACCCTAATGATTCTCCTTTACCATCAACCTTAAAGATCCTCCTTTACAGTCCTCCCTGATGATATTCTTTCACCACCCACCCTAATGATTCTCATTCACCCTTCACGCTAATGATGTTCATTCACTATCAACCGCAAAGATCCCCCCTTACATTTCCTCCCGTTGATCTTCTCTCATTACCCCCTCCCCAAGTCCTTCCAGATGATCCTCCTTCGCTATCTACCCTAAAGATCCTCCCTCACCACCCAAACAATCCTCTTCCACTATCTACCATAATGATCATCCTCTACCAGCCTTCATAAAAATCCTCCCTGATGATCTTCCCTTGCGTCCTTGCTTATGATTCTCCATGACAATACGCTCTAATACGCTCCTCCTGTACCCTCAACCCTAAAGATCAACCCTTACAATCCTCCCTTAGGATCTTCTTTCACCATCCCCCCTAGTGATGCTCCTTCACTATTAACCCTAAAGATCACCATTACAGTCCTCCCTGAGGTTATTCTCTCAGCATCCTCCGTAATGACTGTCCTTCACCGTTAACTCTTAAGATCCTCCCGGATAATTATGGCTCATGATCCTCCCTTACAATCCACACTTATGATGCTCTTTCATCATCCATCCTAAAGACTGTCCTGTACAATCCTCCATAATGATCTTCCTATACCATCATCCCCAACCATCCTCTCTCAAGCCCATTTTCAGACCTTTCACACCTCCTTAACAATTCTCTTAGGCATCCTCATTTACTGTCCTCTCTCTTCTCTTATCATCTTCCCTCGTTATCCTCCACTAACATCCTGTTTCCAAATATCGCTTACTTAGGACCTTTCCTAACAGTCCCCCCTTCATCATACTCCCTCAAGTTCCAAATCCTCACCTCATCCCCAGCAGTCCTCCCTAACTGTACTCCCTTTACAACTCAGTATCCTCCATGGACTACCTTGACACTCCTTAACAGTCATTCTCTCCTTATCCTGCCTCATCATCCTTTCTCACAATCCTAACTAACAGTACTCCCTCATTCTTCCTGACAGTCCTCCACCTCCCTTTCACAACCCTCCCTCCCTGTCCTGCATCATAAAATCTTTAAAACTGAAACAAATCAAATTTTTTTTGGCTGTCCAAGAGCTCCTTTGATGAAAGAGTTCTATTGGCAAAACATGTTGCATGTCTTCATGAGCATGGCCCTCTATGTGGTATGTGTATATAATATTTTCGGCCAATAAAAACACTATTTTAGACTTATACACACATATGAAGAACGGTAGAATTTCAGGAATTTGAGAACCGTTGAAGTAAAAACCAGTTCTTGGTAATGGACTCAGACTTTGTGACTTGCCTGTACTCAATCACTGAACTGTTGATTCTTTTAGCAGATGCTCACCAAGTACAAAGAAATCCCTTCAATCTGTACTGATTCCTTCCATCTGATGGGGCCCAAAATTGCTAAAACTCAGCTTTGTCTAACAGCTGTTCTGTCCTGAAAGCCTCTTTTTCGAATGTCTTCTGCTTTTCTCCCAGGGTGGACTTATGTGTTTTTTGTTACAATCCCAGTACACTGATGAATAAACTGGCATGAACATCATCTGACATGATTCAGATTATTAGCTACTGCTCTACTCCCATTATTACATTATTATTATTATTATTAATAGTAATGCAAATGTACACTTATTCTGCTGTGTTTGTGTGTTAGATTTTGTTAGCTGCTTGGCAGCACACTTCAATCTGCACGGCTTTTTGTATTTAAAAGCCAGGTCAATTTTAAACCTGATTGAAGACTGCAGAATAGTTTATAGCAGCTGGTTAGAGCCTCTTGAGGCAGAATGTGTGCAGAGGAGGTCAGAGATATATCTTGGCACCATGCTGTGTAAAGATTTAAAAACAAAACTTCAACTCATATTCGACTGTTAGGCAGTGAAGTGAAGATGCTTTCCCTTGTTCTAGCATGAATAACAATCTCCAGATCTTTTAATGACAAGGGTCAAAAATGATGCCATTTATTTTCTATAAGATGGAGTTGTTGTTGTTGTTTTTTTTTTAAGTATTTATTGTTGTAATGTTGTACTGTCACTTTAAGGGCACTCAGTAGCAAAAGAAGATATCATGACATGCAGCAATGCATCGGGAATAGAAGCAATGAGTAAAAGTGAAGTTCAGTACAAACTTCGGTACAGTTACCTTGTCGTATTTAACATTTTGCTGCAAGAAGCATTCATTAAAATGGTCCTGTGTATTTATTGTCCTGTGTATTTATTGTCGTCCACTGTTGTGTGTCTGCATGTTATGTAGTCCTGTGTACCATGCTTCTGTATGGATATGTGTTGCACCATGGTCCTCAATAACATCTCATTAAAAAAAAAAAAATTACAATTTTCTTCGAACAATGAAAATAAATAAAAAATACGTTTTGAAAACATGCATACACAAAGTCACCCTCGATGGGAACGATTTCATAAACATCAACTGAAGAAAATCAAGGTTGTTTAACCAAATCATTATTTGTACAGTAACTACAAAGCCATAAAGATTCTTCTTCCAAATGCCATTCTTTCTGTTTACGCTCGAAAGAAATGAATTTATTCAAAAACCCAGCGGAAAATTTGTAGATTTACAACAATAAAGCTATACACATGCTCAGCATACAGCCTGCTGATTATGACCACACCACACACACACACACACACACACACACACACACACACACACACACACACACACACACACAAGCCAGCATCTTACACACACACAGTTTTGTTCCTACCTGCTCCTGATGACAGCAAGGTGTCTAGAAACGAGAAGAGAAAAAAGAGGCAAAGGTTAGAGAAAAGAAAAACAAAAGGTAAAGGATGCTGACATTAATGCAGACTCTTCTTCAAATTAATAAATAAAATAAACATAAATGCTAATGAAAAAAGAGGTGATTTATTCATAAAGCACTTTTCATACAGCATATATATATATATATATATATATATATATATATATATATATATATATATATATATATATATAAATAATGTAGTTTAAGGATGTGCTGTTATGGGAAAATCATACATAATCATACATAATAATACATATTTAATATTTTAATTATAATACATATTTAATCAAACTATGTATAAACCTATATATCGATTTCAATGAGTAGCTACTGTATTAAGTATAAAACGCAAGCATATTGTATTTCAAAGTAGGTGTCAGATTAACACTTTTCCTAGTGTAATAATAATTTTATTTTTCATTTATGAATAAATGAATTTGTAGACTATCTATTTTCACATACTACTGACCCTTAAATTCCCTTAAAAAAGTGCTAGCTAGTTTTCTGAACAGCTAAGACTGGACCCAGGGCATAATAATCTAAATTCACAGTTCAGCACGTGTCAGAAAGCGCGACGGCGAATCTGAAGCATGTTGAAATCCTAAGAGTTATTTAAGTTTAAATAAAATGACAGGAGATGTGACTTGGAGGGTGAAAACTCTCTTCATCGTATTAATCTGTTCCTAAATGGTAATTCTTAATGGCAAGGTGAAAACAGTGCTGACATGAGCCAAAACTTTTCACAAACGAGAAATGACAGAGCTGAATAAAGTGTGTGAGAGAGAAAAACAGACATGGTGAGTGTGTGTGTGTGAGAGAGAGAGAGAGAGAGAGAGTAAATACAGTAAATCTGGATTATTGTTGCTGTAAACCCTTTTTACAAGGACACTGTTTGTATACTCCCCCTGGCTTCATCCTTATTTAATAACTCATCCAGATAGGATAAAATCATATATTACACTCCTATCTCCTCGTTGCCTGGACATCCTCGAGCGATTTTACGCTTGGTCAAAGCCCAAAACAAGAAGTCACGAAGGAGTGAGAGCGAGAGAGGGCAAGAGAGAGGGAAAGCGTGAACGCTAGCGTTTCAGTGCCAGATCACGTCTTAAACCTGCCCAGATTTCCCACAGTCTCTCCTTAACTGAGATTCACCAAAATAGACACGGTGCTGCAGTTAAATTATGGAGATGATACTCAGAAGAGATGATTTTGTAATGGATTAAATGTTAGCGCATGCCGGTTGACCTTTTGACTCTCACGGCAAGTGCTTCTTGGTCTGCGTTTGTATTGCACTCCCAACAGACTTCAGATCCACAACACGAAAGAATTGAATACACCCACACCAACATGCATTCTATGCAGTGAGGGAAAGAGATTCCTCTCTGTGTGTGTGTGTGTGTGTGTGTGAGAGAGAGAGAGAGAGAGAGAGAGAGAGAGAGAGAGAGAGAGAGAGAGTGTGTATAAATGCATCTGAATGTGTATATTACACCTAAAAATGATCAACCACCCAAACAATGTGTGGTGGTCTGTGAAAACCCATAGGATGTTGCTGTGGCTGAACAACCAGAAATCAGGCCAAAAATTTCGTTTTGCTGAATATGACGTACCTCTCTTCGCTTCGTCTCAGCGAAACAGACATAAGCCTAATCACTTCCGTTTGTGATCTTATACCGGCTGTCAAAATGTCCACGATGCTCCTGAACCACAGTTTTCCTTTTTCGTTCTTTTCACTTTTCGGTCTAAGTAGATTTTAAAACGCTAAAACGTCACTCGTGATTGAGATTGACATAAAAGAGCAACATATTTCAGTTCAGGAAAGACTGTCCTTTTCAGAAGAACAGTAGAAAATGTCAAAATGTCACCGTGTGAAGGTTTTCTCAGGCTGTTACACACATTTGTTTAATAAAGTAGAAAGAGAAATAGAATAGGACAAATAGAATAGATGGTAACATAATAGAATAGACTAGTAAATAGAATAGGCGAGTAAAATTAAACGAAGAGAAGAAACGGAGTAGAACAAATAGAACATAGCAAATACAGTAGAATAGAAAAGAATAGAATAATTAATAGAGTGATGCGCGGTATTTGACTTCAGTGCACTGGGAATTCAGTAACATAATACGTTTCTTTGCTTCTTTAAGATAATGAGAAAAAGAGAAATGCACACATCATTTATCTCTCTCTCTCTCTCTCTCTCTCTCTCTCTCTTACACACACACACACACACACACAACTGATGAAGTGTACACAAGTGATACATTGGAGAAGCTTCTTAAATGAACTTTATTGATTAGAATAGACAGATATACGATACACACTTAATTAAACACCAACCGAAAAGTAACCAATATCATAAAGTAACTTAATATACAGTAGCTATAATAAAACTGGTGTGTGCGTGTGTGTGTGTGTGTGTGTGTGTGAGAGAGAGAGAGAGAGAGAGAGAGAGAGAGAGAAACAAAAAGAGCAATAGAGAGACACAAAAGCAGAGACAGACAGACAGAGAAAGAAATAGAGAGAATGACATAAAGAGACAGATAGGGAGAGGAACTGAGAGAGAGAGAGAGAGAGAGAGAGAGACAAAGGAAGAGAATGAGACAGAGAAAAAAAATAGAGGGAAAGACAGAGAGACAGAGGGAGAGAAGCATAGACACAGAAAGAATGAGAGTGACAGACAGAGAGAAAGACAGACAGACAGAGAGAGAAAAAGAGAGAGAGAGGAGAGATCTCTGTAAAGTTACTTGATCTGCATCTTTTGAATGTGGTGAATAATTCAGTGTGTGTGTGTGTGTGTGTGTGTGTGTGTGTGTGTGGGTGTGGGTGTGTCCAGGCGGCCATGCTGTAATCAGAACGACAGAGCAAGCGACTTGCACATAGCCAGATGTGTCCTGGCAAGAACACAACAGCGGGGGGTCTGGTCTCTCTCTCTCTCTCTCTCTCTCTCTCTCTCTCTCTCTCTCACACACACACACACACACACACACAATTCCAATGTTCCAGTGTCAGTATTCTTCAGTTCTCTGCGTCAGAGGAATAAGTAAATGTGTTTGTGTGTGTTTGTGTGTGAAAAACAATGAGTGACAGAGAGATAAATAAAAAGAGAGTGATAGAGAAAGAGATAAATCAATTTAATTTATCCGTTTATCGTTACATTTGATATTCTGTCTGGAAAACAAGTTATGACTTACATTATAGTGGCTATAAACAATCGTTCCCTCACCCACCTTTCTTTTTTCTCTTTTTAATTAGATAAAAAATGCACTTTCTTCAAGTTCGCTAATTTAGCTAGCTAACTAGCCGGAGTAACTCGGTATGAATATCATGAATGGCTGCTACAGTATCAGCTCACCTTTGTAAGTAGAGATTTAATGAAATTTAATCCAGGACCATTTGAAACCTAGCCTACAGGACATTTTGTAAACACAGAGTGTAAAATATCATTTTCTTCAACGGATTGACGGAAGACTGGGAGTAAATAAACTCACTTAATCCGAACACAGGAGTGCGTATAGTGAGTTAAGTAAAATATTGGAATAAAAACAGCTCTCGATAATTCTCTCAGACTCTCAGAGCCAACTGCGAGGGTGCGAGTGTGTATTCTCACTGCGGGAGAGGAGCCTAGTCTATTTCGAGCGCAGCGCGAATGTGTGTTTTTATCATCGTTATGCGCATGATGGCCAAATGTGATGGAGAAAGGAGCGAATGAGCGAAAGAGTGAGGGAAAATGGTAATTACACATTCTCTCAGCAGTGGATGATGGAGATGCACAGCATGAAGGGAAGATTTTGTTTTTCCCCCTTCAACCAAATTCATTTAGATTCAAAGTTGTGACAGCATTAGAGCAAGTTTTTAATGTTTTTTTTTTCTTTGCTCTCACTCTGGGATCGAGCTGTGAGATGCTGAGACCTTGAAGAGAATTCCCACGATTCTTTGCATGGAGTTTGTGAGTGGATTTTTTTTAACAGCCATATTTTCAGTCCCTTGGGGTTTGGGCTTTGGGAATCAGAGCTGAGTGTCAATTTGGGGAAAGACAGTCAGCAGCTATTATGCAAAACCTCACTAATGCTACTTTAGCAAGAAATTAGCCTGGGCGAGATTAGAAGATGGAGGGAAAAGCAAAGAAAAACAGCCTGACAAGCCAAGATGGAGGTAACATAGTCTCAAATAGCATATCATTATGCACTTTATTCATATACACTGTGTACTTGACTATGTAGTACCTCGAAGTAGAGATGTGCATAGGACTGTTCTCACTCCTGCCTCCTCCAGCAGAAAGTGTGATCAATTCCTTCTCCTCTGGCAGAAAGTCTGACCAATCCCATTGCCTCTGGCAGAAGGTTTGACTAAGCCCACCCACTCCAGCAAAAAGTTTGACCACTCCCAATCATTTCTACAGATTTTCTTGACCAGTTCCACTTAGCCCTCAGAAAATTTGACCAATCCCACCTGCTCCTGCAGAAAATTGGATCAATCCCACTCACTTACACAGACACTTTTTTACCAGCCTCTCCACTCCCGCAGACAATCTTGACCAACCCATCCACTCCCGCAGACACTCTTGAAAAGCCCCTACACACCGACAGACACCCTTGACCAACCTCCCCACTCCCGCAGACACTCTTGACCAACCTCCCCACCCCCGCAGACACTCTTGACCAACCTCCCCACTCCCGCAGACTCTCTTAATCAGCCTCCCCACTCCCGCAGACACTATTGATCATCCCCCAATTTCTGCAGATGCTCTTGACTAGCCCCTCCACTCCCGCAGACACTCTTGACCAACCCCTCGACTTCCGCAGACACTCTTAACCAGCCCTCCACTATTGCAGACATTCTTTACCAACCCTCCACTCTTGCAGACACACTCGACCAATCCCACCTGCTCCCGCTGCAAGTTTGATCAATCCTGCCTGCTTCTGTTTGACAAATTCTGCCCACTCCCACAGTAAGTCTGGTCCATCCCACCGCACTGGCAGCAAGTTTAACTAATCCTGCCCACTTGCATTATTTTTGTTTGTTCTTGTTTGTTTTCTTTGTCCTGCAAGTTTATAAACTGACGGCCCATGGCTCCTGTCGGATCCCAGTACCAATAAAACAAATATTAGCACTGTTGTGCGCTTAATGTTAATGACAAAGTACCACATCACTGAACAGCCTTCATAGGAAAAACATTGAATTTATAACCCAAAATGTCTTTGTATAGCAGCAGGTGCCTGTCTTAGGTCGGCAAACAGCGTTCAGTGTTCCACACTTCATTTTTGTGGTTGTAGCAGGGAATGTGGTGCCACATAGTACTGGTACATGAACAATAACAAGGCATTAATACAAGATAATTAGCTAACCTTATTTAGAGTTACCTTGTTACCTATCTTTTTTAGGGTAGCCATGGTAATTCTAAAAAAAATATTAAGACAAACACTGGTAGACACGGCTACCTGTGTCTGCCTGTATTTTAATCCCTGCAGTGGATTGTATGATTTTGGAAAACCCCAACTTAAAAGACTGTCTGCACTTATGTCTTGCACATCTACAACGCCTACGGCTTCCCTTCAAGATGCAAAATTCTACCAAGATCTCCTCACTGCTGACCTACATTTCTCCATGAATGATGCTATCACAAGCAGCACTTTTCACAATAATTACACTGTGCCATTATACACAAAGCTGATGACTTTCTGTGGCAGTGGGAGCTCAATTCAATTTAATTAGTGTAACATTTTTAACACTGTCACAACACAGCTTTATAGAAATCTGGGTCTTGAGCTAGATCTCTAATGAGCAATCCAGAGGCAAGAGTGGAATTTCTCCCAGAGATGACATGAGGAAGAAACCTTGAAAGAAACCAGACTTAGTGGTTAACATCCTGACATAGCGACTGGAGTTAAAATCACAGTACTGCAAAAAATGAGCTTTAATTCTCAAATGTTCAGCTCTGTGCTCGGATTGGATTCAACACCTTTAATTGCTGTATACACTTCCAGGATGCATGTGGGTCCTCAAAGGTTCTTCGGATGGTTAACTGTTCTATGTTTAGGTCAATAAGCTCTTCTACCTATATTATTTCTACTTGGAACCCTCTCTGATAGGGAAACCATCTATTCTCCTTGAAAATTCAAGTGTTGTTTTAAAGAGACAAACGCAAAAAAAACCCTTCAAAAATGTAACCTTTTTTATTATAAGAGTGTAGAATACTATCTACTAGATAAGGTGCTAGATGGAACCTTTTTTTTTTTTCTAAGGGTGCTTTTTACATTTGCAGTGTTTAATACCATTGAACCCTGGTGTCTTCCCCCTCAGTGTGGTTCTTTAGGCAGGTGAGAATGCTTCATTTGTATTCAGGTGTGGACCAAAACAATCGGTCCCAAGATCGCCTGAGTGACGTGGTCTCCGTCCACTTCCATGTGAATTGTAGCGTGGTTTGATTGCAGTAAGAAAGTGACTTGACTCTGAATTGGCCCCACTGTAGGAAGTGAACTAAACATGTTGTATGTTTTGGGTTGCAGCATTTTTTTGTGGATGCGAGCTGCTAAACTGAGCGGCGAGGTGCAAACTGAGCCAAAGTACAAAGCTGCAGAAATGCCATCTGTTCTTGGAGATTTGGGCAAGCAAAAAGAGAAAATAAATGCTGAATGAGAAACATTTCAAACTAGTTATTTATATAATTATCTAATCCTTTATTTAGCGCCAGCTTAGTGTTTTCCATGCCCGGCTGATTTTTGTGATTTCTATGTGCCCTCGTTAAAGTGTTGTTTACTCGATTTTTATGTTACTGTATTTCTGACCAATGAATGAAAGAGTTGCACAAGGATATTCTCAGCCCTACATGTCCCTCAGGTTTGTTTAGAAGCATCTATTTGTTACGTATACATTATAGTACAGTGAAATTCATACTTCACGTAGCCCAGCTTGTTAGGAAGTTGGGGTCAGCGCACAATGTCAGCCATGATACAGCACCCCTGGTGCAGAGAGGGCAAGAGCAGTTTGGTAGCACTGGGGCCTGAACCTTGACCTTCTGATCAGTAACCCAGAGTCTTTAACCACTAAGCCACTACTTCCATAACACCCTGCAGTGTAAAAACAAACTGAAATCAAATGGCAAATGAACCAAACGTATCAATTTTACTCCGATTCAGACTGTAGTAAGTGTGAAAGCAATGGCAAAATGGCAGCCATATTTAGCACACATAGTTAGTTATGGCCACTTGTCAATGGAAAAAAAAAAGACAAAATGTGAGATCGTGGATTACGTGAGATCAGGCAACCAATGAGCATTTGGTCAAAGCAGAAACTCATATAGACATCAGCATGGATAAAAACTGCAGCTGCCAAGGTTTAAGCACTATTATTTGAGCAACTAGCAATACTTCAGCCATCCAATAGGAAACAAAAATGCATCAGTGTGGTTTACACTCATAAATCTGGAACGTGATACTGTTTTATCAATGCAGTCAGATTATTGCAAATTTATAACAAACTCCAACAGCTCTGAATGATTGAAACCCTATCCAAAACATAACGGTAAACATGCTAAGCACAGCTGCAAAGAGCATTACTTAATTTACACTTCCTTTTCTTTAATCAAATGATTTATTATGAAAATGACAGATGGTATTTTCTTCAGCTTGCTGATCTGTAAAGCTTCAAGCTAGATCCCTCGCTGAGAGCACACACTGAGACGGGAACAATTTTTGGCCAAAAGGCTGGTTAGGTTTCTTTACATAATAACACGTGGACTTGAAATCCACAACGTGTGGCCACAAGTTGTCATTTTGATGTATGACCTATAGTGTTTCCCTCAAAATCAGACTTCTCCTTTTAATCTGGTCTTTATATAACCATTAAAACATATTACAATACCGAATTTCTAATACATTATCGTTTCTATCATTATACTCCACATAAACAGATTAAAAAAAACACATGTGTAATCCTTGAAATGGTGATGTTTTCTGTGAGGAGACATTCATTTAACATCTATGGAAGGAGTCTCCAGTGTCAGAGCTTTGCAACAGTCAGAGGTAAAGCTGTAACTTTAAGTTTTCTGACTTCTTCAGGACAGAGGAGTTTATGCTTTGTATTCATGCTTGCTGCGCTGTTGTCTTATTCGCTTCAAGAGAAAGAAAAGAGAGGCTGGTAAGGGAACGGCTGTTTATAGCTGCTATAACAAGTTTCCTTTCGTGGATTATTTCCCTTTACCTGCATGTCACTAATTATTTTATTCCTTACTTATTGTTAAAAATGCAATAAACTCTGAGGCTGGGATGAGCTGTGCCTCAAATCAAAAAAATCTGACCTTACATTTGAAATTAGCTACTAATCTGGATAATCTAGAATATTAGTAGGTAATACAGACTTTTCTGATGTAAGGTAAGATACATGAAAGGTGTTTAAAATTCAAACTCTATCCGTAATAGGACAATGGGTTAGGGTTAAAACTCAAAAAACTGTCTAATAAGTATGCGATTTGAGACACAGTGATTATTTCGCCAAAGCGGTTCATGGAGAGAGAGATTCACACACGGAGAGAGGGATTCACACACGGAGAGAGGGATTCACACACGGAGAGAGGGATTCACACTTCCTGCTGTGGGTGTGAACTCGCCTATTTTCCCACAATCCTCTGGGGCACAAGCTACTGGGATCTGTAGCATGACCAGGAGGATAATTAGTATGTACATCCACACACACACACACACACACACACACACACACACACACACTAGGTCATTTTTTTAAAACCTTTTTGTGAGGACCTTCCATTAACATAACTAATAATGCCATACCTAAATCATACTTTGTGAGGACCTGGTGACTGTGAGGACATGTGACCTTCCATGGACATAATTATCAGTGAATTAATGCTATGCTACAACTTAATCTAACCTTAAACATACCCTCTTTAAGCTGAGGGTTTTGGAAAAAAAGAAATTTAAAAAAAGTTTTTCCGAGTTTTCCTCATGGGGACCAGACAAATGTCCCCACAAAGTCAAAGCTGTCAGATATTTCTGGTTCCCATTTGGCTGGTCCCCACAAAACTGCCATTCTCAGATATTCCTATCCTTATGGGGACATGTGGTGTCCACCAAGATATAAATACATGCCCACACACACATACACACACACACAAACACAGAGTTCCGATGTGTCTCCTGGTGTTAATGCCATTTCATTTGTCTTTATAAACCCCCATTGCTCTCGCACTGCTCCTTGCTTCATGAGTGTAAAATCGAAAACAATCTGTTTGGTTTAATTAAAATTATTCCCACTGTGACTGTTTATAAGGGCACAGGCTTAGGAGGAGGCCACAGATTAGCGGTGGGAGACTATTACAAACAGGTCTATTGGTCAGAGAAAAAGGATCAACAGCTGTGTGTGTGTTTGTGTGTGTATTTATATGTAGTTCTTGTGTATCAGCTTTACTTTTATTGAAGTGAGTGAATTTTATACCCTTTACATATTATGCAAAACAACAACAGTAAAAAAAAAACCCTATGATGCCAATCAAATTCTCATAAGCAAGAAAAAACTGCAACAAAAAAGGAATTAAAAAAAATCCAAACCTTACTAAAGAATTAAAATTATTCCAAACCTTAATTAAAATGATACTCCCAAAAAATCGGATTCCCTCCCTTAATAGTCCTAATCTTTCTAAAAAAAAAAAAAAATACTGATTCTGAATCTTACTAAAAATATCCCCAAACTTATTAAAAAAAATTCAAAACCTAAAATTCAAATCTTAAAATCTGATTCTGGACCTTTCTAAAAATGACTCCCAACCTTAGTCAAAAAGATTCCCAGCCTGACTAGAAATATTCCCAAAGTTATTTAAAAAACAACAACAACAACAAAAAAACTATTCAAAATTTTAAAAAAAATATCCAAACCTTACAAAACATTATTCCCAAACTTACTAAAAAAAAAATCCCAAACTTATTAAAGATTCCCAAATTTACTCAAAAAAGATCCTCTGCCTTACTACAAATTATTAACCTTAATTTAAAAAGGTATTTTTTACTTATTATTCAAACTTATTATTATTACACACTTATTATTCAAACTTAATAAAAAAAAATCCCAACCTCACTCAAAAATTACTCAAAATACTACAAAAAAGTCTCAAAAATGAAAATATTCCCAACCTTACTCAACACCTGCACCTATTCTACACCAAGTTTCTTTACTTCAGTTAACAAATCCATGATGAATTCCAAAAGTATGTAGATTAGATTAGATTACAGAGGAGCTGATTTGTTTTAAACTTAAAGTAAAAGTCGTAAGTAAAATTGAAAATAATCCAACAACTGAAGTAAAGTAATAAAGTCATTACTTCCTGTCTCTGGCTGTGTAGCATGACAGCGCGTTAGACATCAGTTTATTGCCGGTGTTTGTTTAATTGTAAGAGTTGTATCCCAGCTTCAGCAGTGAATAAAATCAGGTTCGCTGCGGGGTCTAAAGGTGGGTCAGCGTTTCCGTTCCGCTCGGCTGAAGAAATTGAGATCAGACCTCGTTAACGGCAGTTTTCTATCAACAAGTGGCTTTAACACGGATCTGTCAGGTAACTGGCTTGTTAGGACAGGATTATTTCTGCCTGGCAGACGAATAGTTATCACGAGCCGCCGCTTGTTATGACAGGACCTACATGACCGTTCGACCTGACGATGATGCATGCTGCTCTTTTCTCCTTCTCTCTCTCTGTCTCGCTTTCTCTCATGGGAAAAGGTCAGCTGGTGATGCGCAGCACAAACAAGACTCAACCTCCATTTTCCGCTGCAGGAGGCACTCAATTACGGCGTTGATGAAAGTTCACGGAGCAAGAATGGCACGCTGAAAGGAAAAACACTGAGCGTAGCGTCGGAATGACATGAGCGAGGTCTTGCTGAACACACGAACACGTCAACGGCGCTACGGAGACGAACCACTTCTCATTTAAACTGAACGCACATGACGCGGGTTTTACAGAACGGCATTTCGCTTTCATTATACACAATTAGGCATCAAATTCCTCGTTAGAGACACAGCAGCACGGCCCGGAGCAGAGATACTTCAGCCAGACGTCTTTTATCAGCTGTGTGTAAAGATTTCTGAAGCTGTATGAGGCGAAAACAGTTCACCTCAGAACAGAAAACCTCTCATTACGTTTTCAGATTCATTGTTGCCATAGCAACAGCTAGCCACCCTAACTAACATGGCATCATCAGCGTAAAGAATTTATAGCAACTGAAAATGAAAAGTCCATCATTCAGACCCTGGAGGTCGATCAGAAAAATCATTTATCATTCAGAAAACAAGTGTTAAAAATAATATTTTGAATTGAGTTTTGAATTCTCATGTCGTTTATCAATTCGCCTTCTCATCGCTTAACAGCGTGGTGAGCATCTCTTCTTCTCAGTTCTCCACATGCTTTTTCTTAATTCCCTATTCAATGGTTTCTGTTACTTCAGTCTATTATCTACGTCCAACCTTCTTTCCCCCTCTTGTATCCAGTTTCCTTATTTTGATATTTCACATCTCAAATCTGATTGGTCAAAAGATGTTGATTCATTTGACAGTTCATAAAATCTTCACAGTCTAATCTAATCTAAATCTAAGGCTAATAATATTTCACAAAGAAAGGAGTCTCCAGTGTCAGAGGTGAAGCTGTAACTTTAAGGTTTAAAGTGGACAAAACACACTGCGAAATTCAATAAAAAAAAGAAATAAAAACAAATAAATAAATACATGAATAAATAATCTTGAGATGCTCGAAAGCAGCTCGTCTTCAAGGACAATTTTGAAATTTCTGAATTGAAGTCATTTCATGAGATTTTGGGGATTAAAAAATGATATATATATATATTATTATAATTATATATAAAATACTTCTTTGGACCCGTAAGCTCAGTGATGACGCTCACCATATTGATCACATAAACTGACAGAAACAAAAGTTCTGTTCTCTTCACTTTAAGAAAAAAAAAAAATCAGAATGGTTTGTAGTTTGTCCCTTGGGGAACTCTTACTTTTTTTTTTTTTTTTTTTATGTAACTGGTTTCACTTTCAGAAAAAGTTCCATGTAGAACTCTATAGAAAACTGTTAATTATCTGAAGAACTCTTGAGGAACCCGTTTTCTAATAGTGTGAACTACAAACAGTGTAAGGTCTAAAGGTCAAGTTATGCTAATTCCATCCTCTTGTTCATTCAGTTCTTCAACTATAGGAATACCCTTGGAGTTTCCTCCACAAAAAACAGACCTCAGACAAAAAGAAAAAGGTCACAGCTTGTTTGTTCCTTCTGGAAACTCTTAAAGGTTCCACGTTAAGGTTTTAAAGGTTCCTTTCAGCTAGGCTTGTCTTCAGAGAATCCATTTTATCTAAGTGCGTACCCTGAAAGATACTGTACGTCTACTACCTCCTAACGACTGCTTTTATTCCGAGACCGTGTTTAGATGGAAAGAGAAACAAGCAAAGATATAAAGCGGCCTCATTTCCAGAGAGTGATGTTTTTAATCAGGCTTATGTTCCCTCCCTTTGTTCCCCAACGCTTATGAACGGCAACAACAAAAAAGCGCAATGCTTCATGAGAGTAGAAGCGAGCCAGCACAGTGTGTCCTCTAACCAGAGGGAAGGGAAAAGCGGTGAGCACAAAGTGTTGGGATTGTGTTTTAATTAGATTCCGCATTACACTAGCGGTCCATGCAGCACCGGGAAAAGTGTAGCTCGCACTCATTAGGCGCTAATGAGTTGTCTATTAATGAAAACGGAAAACATTTATTGTGCTACGCTGCGGGTTTTCGTCTGGATTAATTATTGCCACTAATGCGCCGGAATGGAAAGGGAATGGAGTTAGCGTCAGCGTTAGCGCTGAGTGGAATCACCAGGCAACAGTTGTCAAGAGCGGCGAGATACAAGAAGAGTAAATCTGGCAATCGTTGCACTCATGTGGGCCATGGGGAAAGAACAACACACACACATTCACACAAATGCACACCTGTTCTAAAGCACACCAAATGCACATCATGATAATTGGTGTGTGTAAGTAAGGTTACTAAAAGGTAATTAAAAAACAATTCAAAAAAATTGAAATCAAAACACGTTTTCTTTCCGTATCTTACGCCTTTATACACCAAGTCTCTGGATTACTGAATATATCAATCTGGTAACTGATAATCTGTCAGCTCAGCGTGTATCTATGCAACAATGACTCATTAAAAAAAAAAATAAATCAACCACGAACAAAGACCTAACTCCCAGAAATGAAAAAATAAATATAAAAAATGAATTTAAAGCTTTAGTTCTACTGAAAGGCCTCTATTTCTACACTGAGATACAAGCGTGAAATAAAAGATATATAGAAAAATATTATCATATATGATATTTTGCTAATCGAGCATCTTGTTAATTGTTTGCGATTTGAATTCATGTACAATTAACTGATGTCTGTTTACTCGGGAGAGGCTAAATGGTAGTCTAGACAAGTTTACACAATAAATAAACACCAGACTACATAAGAAATATCATTTGGTTAAAAAATGGTTAGTGTTCAGTACTGTACAAAAGCCTTATTTTTTCTTTTAGTACAAACTTTGTTATAGATGTTTATTTTATGACGTCTACATTATCGATTCAGTACAAAAACATTTTAGATTCCAAACATTAGTTTTCCAGGACAGAATGAAATGTTACAGAAAAATGTTAGTATGTCAGTAAAGAAAGCAGCAGATGACAGACACTTTTCGGATAAAAACAGAAGGAAGGCTGCTGGGTTTCGCTGCAGAAATAAGAAGCGAGTCGACAGTCAAAGTCTCCAGAAGAACTGCGGCTGCTTCTGCAAGACGCTCAGTAACACTTCCAGCTCATTTCCTTATAAAACTGCACTAATTGTACCTGAGACTACAAATTTACAATTTTGCTGTTTCATTTTTCTGAATCGATGGACATAACTAGCAATTTTTAAGAATTTCTATAAATCCTTTCACATTATCTTTCCCCGGGAAAATACTTTCGCTATACTTACAACCTAGCAACATATAAATAAGTTCCTTCTGTTTTTCCGAAACTCTAAAATATGCCTGAATTTACAAAAGAAACATACATGTCATGTGATTCCCTCCCCATCTGTCTAGTTTATATTCTGAAGACAAGCAGCATGACGACATCATCAAACAGAGACAGTGAAACACACACAGTCCTACACTCTCGGTTCTTCATTGTTTTTTTTTTAGGGGGTTCTACGTGTAACCCTTTCTAATAAGATAACACTACATAGAATGTTTAAGGTTTCCGCAGAGGGGTAATCGAAGTGTGTAGTGAGGCTGTAATGCGCTCGCTACATCATCATTTCTTCAAACATTTTATTTCCATCCCACACATGTGACCTTCCACAACGTCCAATTTCCACCCAGCGTCCTCATCAGCATTAATGAAACCTTTCCCCCATCTCATCCGTTCTCCTCACGCCTCGCTTTCCTCCTCCACTCATGCGTGTGGTGTATGTGTGTGACCTTTACAGAGCCGAGGAAGGCCTTTTCCAAATACACACATGCAGCTCTGATACTTAATAACCAGAGTGTGTGGCAAATGTGTGTGCGTGTGTGTGTGTGTGTTCAGAAGAAACAAAATAACACACAGTCAGCTTTGAATATCTGACTGCACCAGCAGGGCCTGTTTATTCCATCAGTTAGCAAAGACTAATACAACACTACACTCAGTTGATTCTAACTTTATTTTCACACACTAGCAAGTGACAAAGTGACAGTGCTCACACTGGCACTCGCTCATGCGGCTCTGAGACCGATGTTGCCGGAATTGTCGGCTAGTTTTATTAACTAGAGTGGAGAACAAAATTCACTTTTCTGGTCTCTTGTGGTGTGTGTATTTTTATATGTTGACGTGTATAACCTGACTTAATCTGAATTCTACATCCCAGGCTTTTAGCTAACTAGTTAATATAGCCGGCTATCTTGATAGCATCAGGACAGAGACTTGACTCTGAAGCATCATTAAAACAATGCGCTTGCGATTTATTAAAAGCAGCTAGCTCTTCGCATGCAATAACAAGCCTGTTGGCTAGCCACAGCACTGGAAAAGGGCAGGCATTCCAAACAAAAACCATGGACACAAATGCAACACAACACCAAGAAACACATAACGTAATTTTACACTAAAGCACAACATTGATTTTAGCTCTGATGTGTCAGTAGTCGACTAATTTTGGTGCTCAGCAACTACACCCATCAGCTCTGGGACACTGTTCATCGATGTGATTTTCTCAGTCGGTAAATAAGACTCCGATATTTTCAAGCATGTTTGAATCTTTCGGTGATGAATTGCATTGTGTGAACCCCTCTGTGACTATTAGCGAGCACAGTGATGAGAAACAGCCAAGACCCAAACCAGAGTCTGAGAGGAAATCAAATTCATCTGCTGTCACACGCAGCAGATCCCTGAATCCAGTTTATCTCTTTGTGTGAAAGAGCGAGGGCAAAGTGTAAGCACGATAATTAATAATGCTTCTACAAAATGGTTGTTAGGAATTGCAAAAAATAAAAACAAACACAACATCATTCCTGATGACGCATGGTATAAAAATAGCACATTTTCCACTGTAGCTCCTGTTCTCTTTGCAGAACAGACAATTCTCACTTTCTGCATCTTCCCAACCAATTCTTCCTTCACATTTTCGCTTATTTCACTTTTTCTTGTTTCTGTACAAAAAGGTCATGAGAGACAGCCGTCGTATTTCTTATTGTGAAAAAGCAGGATTTGGGGATCAGGTGCGCTTCAGTGGGCGAAAGATTGTGTAATCTGTGAGCCTTGTCTGATTCAAGTGATGTAGTGTGAGTGGGTCAGTGTTTCTGAGATACTGAAAGTTGTGTACTGTACAGCTGACTTAAAATCGAACACAAAACTTGAATAAACACAACAATACTACAAATACCACTGAGGCTGATGGCTAGGCAAATTATCGCTCGCTTACAGAAGAGTGCAGCGATGCTACAGTATTAAACCATACCAAAAATCTGAGGTCGGGTCTTTGGTTGTACTTCTTTTGAGCATGATAATGTAGAACATATCTGATGTGCGTTCAAAAAAATGTCCACCAATTCGAGTCTGGCAGCTCGGACTGCGAATTCTTACTGTTCCGGGATTGTCAGGGTGACCCACAGCAGCTCAGGAGTGTTTTTCCCTTTTTCTTGACTTAATAATGCCTTATTGTTCATTTTTAACAAAATAAAAAAGTCCTACCCACTGTAGCTTTAAGCCAGCTTCTTTAACAGAAAGAAAGCGTGTGAGAGAGAGGGAGGGAGTAAATGGAAGCACAAGTTCTTAAAAGCATCTTAGTTCGATCCAGATCCTTCCTCTTAAATAAAGACAAAGTGGGACCGGAGATAAGGCAGGATTCATTCGTCTTGTTCAGACCTCTCGGCTCAGTGTCCTTTTCTCCTCTGTCTGTTCGTCATTCACTCTTTTTTTCTCCTTCTCTAACCGGTCCTTCTCTTTGTCTTTAGTCTTTTGTTCGCACAACTTGAAGTGTGTTAGACTTTTAATGAACCTTTACTTTGCAGAATTACAGCCAAGTCGCTGTTTTTCTTTTTGATCAAGAGGTGAAGCGAGACCTGGTTTTTAAAGTCATTCTCAGACTACTACATTTAAAATGCACTATCTGACCCTTTTGGATCTGTGTTAAAGGAAACGTTTAGCAAAAAAAGGACACCAAGTGTACACATCTGTTTGAGATTACTGGAAAAAAAAGATAGACAAAGATGTATGAGGCAATGATGGTTTAGACATGCAGCGTGCCGAATGCTAAACTGGTGGTCATGTTACTTGTAGCTCCAGGGAATAAAAGCTAAAGAAGCAAACAACAGAACCCTGACCAGATTTACAGAACATGAATTTATGAAGCAAAAAGTCTAGCTTTTATATAGATGTCAGAGCAGAAAAGGGTGTACACACACAGCTTCCAAAAGAAACCCAAAAGTGAGTGAATAAAGGAAAAGAAGACCAGGGAATTTTCTATTCTTTTCTCCGATTTTGCTGCTGTTTTTAATAAAAAAAAAAATCTCAGACAGACTTGGAAGGAAAGCAGCAGACAGAGAGACAAGGGTTTGGCTCTCCGTGTACTAGACTGATCACGTCCAGTAACATCTGGATCCATCATCACAGTGCAGAGTGTGTGTGTGTGTGTGTGTGTGTGTGTGTGTGTGTGTGTGAGAGAGAGAGACTTAATATCCCGAGGATGACAGAAAAACATGGCATCTTTGACACAGTAGGAACAGTTTGGCAAAAAAATCAAGTTTGCACCAAATCCCTTTACCCGTAACGTAGTCAATCATCCGAGATGTGTTTAGTGTAAACACTAATGTGTTTAGTGAAATTTTCTTCTTTCCTAATATAGCTAACGAGTATTCAAAATATTTTCTGTAGACATACTGATATTTGGGCTCCCAAAAATGAATTATGCTAATTTATACTTAATCTCATCACCTAAGCCTCTGCAATTTTAGCAATTATTTAAGATTATTACTCGTCACACTCTACAAGATGATCCTGATAAAATGTGCGTCCTCCATGTCAGATTATACAATGAAGATCCTCTAACGCTAGACCTACGATGAAAGAAAATGACTATGTCCTAATTACATCTTCATCAATGTAATTGCATCATCCATCCTGATCAGTGATCGTACAGAAACCGAAACAATCCCTCGGTACAGTAGTAGCAGGATTACACGTACAGAAATGATGCTTTAAAAGGCAAAGAATGGAGGAGTTTGAAGTAATAAGGACGCAGAAAACTGTAATTCATTCACAATTCAACAAATCACTCTTCCTTTAGTTTTGTTTATGATTCATGATTGCCACTACTGTGTTTATAGCTGTCCGAAGCTATGCCAAAATCCAGCATAAAAACTAAAGAATGAAACATTTGACGATGTTTTACGTAAAGTGGAACAGTGTGTATGTTTGACCTTTGTACTGTACTGGAATTAAAAAAAAAACTAAATAAGAAAAACAAATTGAATATATAAAGTCATAAAATGTTACCCCAGCACGTTCAGATACTTTTGTACACCCTAACTTCCTAAGTTTAATATTTACTATTCATTTCCTCAGGGATATGTTCCTGCTGTGTAAATCTTGCTACACACTTGTGTGTGTGTGTGTGTGTGTGTGTGTGTGTGTGTGTGTGTGTGTGTGTGGGGTGGTGGTGGCGGTGTGTGAAGCAGCGCGTGCTGATGAGCTTTAGTGTTTATGAGGCGCGACACAGCTGTCGATAATCTGGTGTTGTTTTACGTGTCTCTAATCCCAGAATACAGATGAGTCCATTACAGTCCAGAGCATGAACACAACACATTTAAAGTAATGGGCTTCTGTTTCATCACACTAACCTCAAACGAAATTGGACACTGACACACACGTACGTGCACACACGCGCACACACACACACACACACACACACACACGCACACCTAAAGCCTGATTATGAAACAGAAGCGCAAGGCTTTTAAGCAAATGGTGGCCGTGTTTGATTACTGAAATAGCGCAGTTGAAAGTAAATGCAATCATCGGCGAGGCCATTAAAACCTTGTCATTAAAGGGATTAGAGCCAAAGCAATTAGACACTCCGGTATCGCTACCGGCAACCAGGAGGCTAATATAAAACACGCCTGAGAGAATGCATGAGGTAAGCAGAATGTTAGCATGTGTGTGTGTGTGTGTGTGTGAGAGAGAGAGAGAGAGAGAGAGAGAGAGAGAGACTACATGTGCATTAAAATGCAACAATTTCTGTACTGGAGAGCAGAAAAGAAACAAGAAACACGAGCCAAGGAAGCAAAATCGGCCATGCTTTATGGGAAGGAGGGAGGGGCCTAGTCTCTCTTCTCTGTCAATCACAGCAACTTCTGTGAGCTCATGTATGCGGAAGAGGGCAGATAGCGCTTCCTTCAGAGTGTGTTACGCTGCCCTGTGACGCAGCATGAGCAGCCTGCATGCAGTTGGCTGGCTTCACGTGTCTCAGAGGAAGCACGTGTTAACCTTCACCCTCCTCAGTTGGTAGCTGCTGTATAATAGAGGAAAGTTGGGCGGTGGGTGACCAAATTGTGGAGGAAAAAAAATTGAACATGATAAAAAGCAGGGGGGTGGAGGGGTGGTTACAAAGCAGGGAAACAAGAGACAAAATACACAAAAAAGAGAGAAAATGTAGCTCAGGAGACAGAAAAAGAATGAGAGAGAAGAGGATTCAGAATGAGACAGATAAGACATGAAGAGAAGGGATAGGATATAAGGAGAAAGACAATGAAGAATAAGGATAAGAAAATGGATAAAAAAGAAGAGGAAGAGGAAGAAAAGAAGTTAAAGAGGGGAGATTAAGAGGTAACAGAGACAAGAAGTAGTCAGAAGGGGCATAGAGTGATACAACTTGAAGAGACAAAAGAAAAACTTTAAAGAAGACAGTGAGGAAATAAAAACAGAGAAAGAGAAGAAGAGAAATTAAACAAAGGTCAAAAGAAGAGAAACAAAGTAGGAATATAAAATAAAAAAAGAGTCAGACAAAGGAGAAGACAAAAACAGAAGAGACAGAAGGAAGATGAATGAAAATGTGAAAGACAGGAATAAGAGGCTAAAAAGACAAAGGTGGCAAAAAATACAGAAGAAATCAAAGGAATAATAAGAAGAAGAAGAAGAAGAAGAAGAAGAAGAAGAAGAAAGTGGAATGGGGAGAGAACAAGAAGCAGAAAAAGAAGGTGGTGAAAAGGAAGAAAAGACAAAAGAGGGAGAAGTTTATGAGGTTTATACGAGGCAAAACAGAAAGAAGAGAATGATGAAGAAAGACGAGGAAGAAATAATTTAGAGAAAAGAAATGCAAAAAATGTGGAAGAGATAGGGGAGGAGGGAAAGGAAAAAAGAAGGAGAAGAGACAAAGGCACATTCAGACAAAAATAGTAGAGGATGAGGAGGATGTTGATGAATGGAAAATAGTAAATAGATGTAGAATAGAAAGAAGGACAAGAAATGCATGGTAAAAAGAAAGAAGAGAAATGAAAGACAGAAGAGGCTAAAACAAAGTGTCTAGTGTTTCCAAAACATGAATTTTTTAAAGCTGACTAATGTGTGTGTGTGTGTGTGTGTGTGTGTGTGTGTCGAGTGTGACTTGAGGGTGTAAGTAAGACCTCGATTTAGTTCCAAAGACAGCTTGCTAACGGAAAAGAGACAGAGAGAAAAGGCAGAAGAAAAATGCCTCCAAAGACGACGTTCCTTCCATTCCTGTGGAAAAGGACGGATATTTGGATTTCCATGAATAAACACTAGCTGGATTCTTTCACTTCTTCCATCCAGATTTTCAATAAATACTGGAAACTCCGAGTCTTCCATCCTTCTCTTTGTCTTTCTTTATCTATTCATCTTATGAAAACATATGTAGAGATGTACAGAGGAAGGATTCAGTTGGACACACAGTACTAACACATGACACACTTCTCTTCTCACTTCTCTGTTTATCATTTGGTATTTGCTCACGAAAATAAGTCAACCAACTGACTTACGTAGAAGATTTCTATTCAATACACAGATGCTCAACGCCCTGTGGCGCTAGTAAACATGCTGAGAAAAATGAGTCCAGTTTTACTAATTTGTGCTGTAATTTGTACCAAAACTAAAATCGAATTAAAGCTAAACTGAGTTTCCTTAAAAAAATATATCTTAGCGTACACGTCTGAACTTGATTAGTGGTGGCTCAGTGTAGTTTAAACATAGAAACAACTGGGTTTGTGTCGTCGAGCACATATATGAAATCAAAACCATGCTATTTAAACATGATGCTCTCACAATATTTTTTTTCATAGCAGTTTGAATGCACACAACGTGGTTTTCTGTGATATCCTGTCAGATTACCTCAAGTTAGCCAGCTAGCTAGCATAACCAGTTAAGATTGTGAACACTTGAATATGTGAACACTTAGCTCATGTTAGCCATTTAGCCAGCATAATCACTGAAGATTTTGAACACAGGAATATGACTTTCTCTCAAAAATGATCTTAGTAACAGTTATGAATGAGTGAATGTGAATTTCTTGAGGATCTTGTCATTGAAGTATGTGAGGCAGCTAGCTAAGGTCTTCCAATGAGGTTTTAAATAGCTAGCTCACTCGCATTACACCAAGGCATCTAAGGAATCTAGCTAATAGCAAATGAGATTAGTAGTTACTATTACTTTATTAATTATGAGCTGGCATAACAGCAATAGGCTAAACATTAGCTGCATATCTTAGTAGCTAACTCAAGAAAAGAAAGAAAACCAAGGTACTCAAGGCTATATTTGTAGTCTTAAATATGACTTTCTCTCAAAAGACCCTGTCAGATTATCTTAAATTAGCCAGGTAACTAGCATTGTAAGTAAAGATTACACTAAAATATGACTCTCTCAGACATCCTGTCAGATTAATACATGTTAATGAGCTATGTAAGGTAGCTAGTATATTTAGTGAAGTATATCAACACTTGCATATCACTTTCTCTCAAAATATCCTGTCAGATTAGCTCAAATTAGCCATATAGCTAGCATTTTCAATCTGTGAAAATTAGGAAATTCTAATTTCCTAATAAAAAATTAGTCTGAATATTCTGACTTTCTCTAACAAATCCTGTCAAATTAGCTCAAGTTAGCCAGGTAAATAACATAAGCTTTGAAGATTTTGTCTGGTATTGAAATATATTAACTAGTTATCTAAAAAGATCCCAACATGAGGATTTATATATAGCTATCTCACTAGCATTACACCAAGGGATGGTCATTTAGGCAAGTAAACATAAATAGATCTAAAAAGCAAACAACCTCGGTGGTTACTATCACTTTATAAAATCCTCAAAAATCCTGTCAGGTTAGCACAAATTAACCAGCTAGCATTATAAGTGAACACTCGCATATCACTTTCTCTCAAAAATTCTTCCAGATTTGGTTAAATTAGCCAGTTAGCTAGCAGAATCAGTGAAGATTTTTTTATGTTACTTTCTTTCAAAATTCCTGTCAGATTAGCTCCTGTTAGCCAGCTAGCTAGAATTATTAGTGAAGATCATAAACACTTGAATATGACTTTCTCTCAAAACTCCTGTCAGTTTAGCTCATGGAAATGCACTAGTGGAAATCACAGAGAGAAGGATAGAAAATGAATATTTTTGTTCTCCTGCTTTTCTTTGTCTCGTTTCCACAGGAGTCACTTTAATCCAGAGGCATACGATGCTCTTAATCCCACACAGGCTCATCGAGCTCACTCTAGCAGCAAATTGGACAACACGGCAAGTGCTAATATACCTACATCATCTCCATTCCTCATTCTCATTCTCTCTTTCTCTCCACATTGAATACATGATGAGAGGCATCATCTGCAGCTGGACGTCTCTTCTCCTCCCTACTTAGTGTCTGATTAAAATTTCTTCTCACCGTCCCAAAATGCTCATTAGCTCGACCAGAGCTGCGGCCGTGTGAGCCGGAATAAATTATAGCAATTTGTGTGTACTCAGAAAGGAGACTGACTTCCCTCAAAGATCCTGACTCTGCTGATATTGCTGATAAAGATGTCCACACTGGGAAATAACATCAAATAAGCATCCCATGGCTAGCAAGCTCATGTAACAAAGATAAATAAGAGCCCTGTAAATTTATATGTACCTGTATGTGCCATGCTGCATCTGGTGAAAAATGGGCTTGAGACCAAAAATTTAATTTTCATCTTATCCCTAATGTATTTAATCAGCCAAAACACATTTCTTATCTAAATTGGGTCTTTAATATAGCACTGGAGCTATAAGCAGAAGCGGACAAATCACTAACAGAGCAGATTACGTGTCTAGGTTATAAAGTGCTATCAAGTTTTTTATTTATAGCTGCTTTCATGACAAGTAGGGTAAGTACATAGCTGACATATTGTACACGATGAGCAATAATAAAGATGCGAACATGAATAAAATACTGTGTTTCACATGCGATGCAAAAAAAGACCATCACAGTTCTTAGCTGAAATGTTAGCCAAATCTTACTGCCATTTTCTCAAGTTGCATAAACATGACATGGTAAGTCAGAGCCAGCATCTGGAGTGGATGAAGACCTGGATCGATGGGCTAGCATCAGAATAAGTGACAACAGAACAATAGAACCTTTCCATGTTCTTGACGTAGACACCAGACATGAGAATACACGGTCACACAGGGAGGGTTGTTTTACCCCATTTTCTTGCAATTTGCTCATTTGCCAATTCCTATCCATTAGCTAGCTCTCCCGTATCCCTCAACAGCTACATACCGGGAAGGTATAGGCTAGCATTGTGGCTCCTCCAAGACACATGAAGCCAGCCAACTGCATCTTTTTGAACTGCTGCCAAAGCTACATCACAGGGCAGCTGAAAACCCAGAGGAAAGTGCTCTCTGCCCTCTTCCACATACATGGGCTCACAGAAACCCACGATTTATTAGTGTCATTTTGATTGATGTGGAAAAAATAATGCAGTAATGCCATCCCTCCCACCCAGACAGCATAGCTGTGGCATTGTTGGGATTCGAACTCGCCATCCCTCGACAGCATGGAGAATGCTTGTCAACACATAAATGATGACTATTCAACTGACTTTGTGTTTTCTATGCAACTTTCTGTGCATAAGGACTATGACTTGGGAATTTGAACATGTGCTCATTTTCCTTACTGTGTATTAATGCAATTAGCTAGCTTGTCATACTTTCTCAGTAAATTCTGCTTACTGCATAAATTATACAATGTGACATAGAATTAAGCTGAGCAGTTCAGGGCTAAGGTCCATGCTCAAGGACCCAACAGTGGTAGCTTGGTGGTATCGGGATTCAAACTCACAACTTTCTATCATTAGTCCAGAGCCCTAATTGCAGAGCCACCACAGCATCACTGCCCAATACACCAACTTACCTAACCCGCACTAGGCACCTTGTGCATAACCTTGTTAGAACCTTGTTATAATTGGGTTTTCTGGTAATCAAAGCATTGGACTGCGCAAGCACATTGAACATTCACTTGTCCAATGCTAATGAATTATGATTTGTCCAAAGCAGGAAAACTGCATGCCAAAACTCAGATATTGACCCAGGACATGTACGGCGATTTTTGGATAAGCCATAATTATGAAACCCTGTAACTAGACCATCACTTTGTGGCTGTATTATGGTCTAGCTCAGTACCAACACTTCCATTGCAGGAGATTTTCCATCAACACTTGGGAATGAATCAGATATTTGAGGGGACATGTTCAGATCGAAGTGTGTGTATATATGTCTATGTCTCCATTCGTTGTTATAATGTGATCTAGCACTGGGCTAACACCTCAGCCGCGGGAGATTTCCCATCAACACCTGGGAAAGAATCAATGTTTTTGAGTCGACACTTTTAGATAGATGGGCCAGCATCGAAATAGGTGACAATATAGAAATAAAACCATGGTCAGGCTGTTCTCACCTCAGCCTAGGGGCGAGATATGCAGTTTCCCAGTGAGTGACATAAAGGACAACTTTTCAGCCTGGACCAACTTTGTGTATTCTGTCATGCCAGAGCTGAAGGGTACTGAAGGCCAGAAAAAAACGAGAGCAAAAAGAAAAAAATGGACAGACTGTACGTTGGCGTGTGCTACAGGAAATGAAGTTTAATCACTAAGTATCTGACTGAATGAGGCTTTTTTGGAAGATCTGCTGGCGAGAAAAAATTCAAAACCAATTCAACAGTCCAAGGTTAGGAAAAAAAACTGCTGCATGTCTGGTGTCACACCCACGTTCATAGGTGTGTAATGCCAGTAATGATTATGTGCTGCTTTTCATCAGTGATAACTGAACATTCATTATGCAGCCCATATTTTTGACCTTGGCTGAAAGCTTACGTTGGTTGTGCATATAGAATTCAATCAGGCTGAAGGAATTCATTTAGATTTTGTTACTCAGAGGAATAGCATTTAGTGTCAGTGAAAAGTCCTGGCTAATGCCGGTGCCAGGATCACGTTATCCGATTGTTAAATCAGCTCACTTGTGTGTTTTTAACATGTCTGAAATGATGTCAGTAATGATGTCCAGAGATATTTGTATCCTCTGTCATTCTGTTTCAAAATGTTAGTTCACAACGCCCATCCAACCAGTTGCCTTAAAACGTGCAACATGGCCATGTTTGTACAAAGAATGTACAAAGACTCGGATTGTCAAAAGTAACCAGATTCAAGACAAATATCCACCTCTTTCTATCGTTGGCTTGATTTTGGCTCGGTTTACTAACGATTGTATTATTAGCAGATTATTAGGTTGCATATGAGTGTAGTTACTGTCCAAGTACTAGTACTGTATCTGCAACATGATTGTGCAATAATGATACTTATGGTTAATTAAAATATACAGGAATATGCAGGGTCGGTATTGTGGCACAGTCGATAGTCGTTGCCACGTCACAGCTCCTGGGTCCTGAGCTTGGGTTACTGTCTATATGGAGTTTCTGGGGTTCTCCCCGTGTCCCTGCGGGTTTGTTCCAGGTTCTCTGGTTTCCTCCAGCTGTTCAGAATCAGGGCAGTAGGTGGATTGGGTACAGTAAAATTGCACCTAGTCGTGAATGAGTGTGTAAATGGATTGGTGTCCCATCCATCCTGAGCCTATCCCGGGAACACTGGGCACGAGGCGGGAACACACCCTGGACAGGACACCAGTCCATCTCAGGGGAACATACACATGCACATTTACAACTAAAGGCAATTTAGAACAGCCAGTCCGCCTACTGGCATGTTTTTGGGAAGTGGGAGGAGACTGAAGAATCTGAAGGATTGGGATTCCTGGCTGGCACAAAATTGTTGTACATCTGAGCATTAATTTCCTTTATAACAATTAAGAGTACTGTCACACCGGTGGTGCAGCTGGACAGACTATCACTGCTCCCCTACCCATTGTGTAAATTCTTGGTTATACTGCTGCATTTGCATGAGTAACTGTTGTTTAATAGTGTATTACGGACCATTTTAATACTTCCGCCAGCTGAATGAAATGAGTCAGTAGGCCATATCTGGCCTTGAGTTTGACACACGGGATAAACACTGGCTTTCTGCCAGAATTCTTCTAAAATTGTGTCAAAATTATAAGGGAGTAGTATGAAGGTAAAACAGTACGAAAGTGAGCTGTTCATTCTTCAGAACCTTCTTAGAAACCTCTGTGGAGTAAATTAGCTTGAATCGATCTTGTTCCAAGCTTGGCTAGTCACTTTCAAACATCTCTGTGCACGTTTGTACCTGGTCAAAACATTAGCATCTAGCTTATTGCCAGGTTTAAACGTGGCTAAGGCCAAGTCCAAGTCCACGCTAACGCAGGTAAAACAACGTTTTATCGTTTTCATGCACAACATAACATTATCTTCAACTAGTGGATAAATATGAAATTGATGTTTTTCATGTTGTGGATGATGGAAAACATAGCTTACTGAAAAAATGCAATATGATTGTCAAATGATCTCCAAAATTCCAAGATGGTGTAACTTATTGCGATGCAGTTTTTTTTTTTTTTTTGCTTTAGCTATTGTAATGTCATGTTTGACTGCTATGTATAGTATTCACACAACAGTAGTATATAAAAGGAAGCCTGTTCTATGTTCATATTGTCAGAACGAACAAAAAATGGTGTAAATTACATAAAAGGTAATGGGTCATACACCCAGTGCACATGGCTAGCATGCGGTTTTCTGTCGTTTTTTGGGGTTTCACTGTGGACAGGAAAGTTCTGAAAAACATACTTAAAATGCTAATGTGACCAAAACAAAATTAACCATTTTAGCATTTTTAGGCCTAAGAGTTTGTAAAAAAAAAAAAAAAAAAGGTGATGGGATAAGGAACAAACCATATGCACGTTCACAGATGCAAATATAATCAATCTTAACCACAAAAGTTAAGTAGTCTGTGAGCACTGGAGCTTATTTCTTTATCCCAAAGACAATCAATAACTGCTAAAGGCAGCAGTCAAGCACACCAATAAAGGCCAACATTGTAAACACTCTGTCATGCCTGTTATTTCAATATCTGTCAGGTGATCAATGCACATGTTTTTTTCACATTTTTGCAAAGAGGAAAACAGTTCAGAAAAGCTGGATTGCTGCGCAGTAATAATTAATATCCATCAAGCTCTTTGGCCAGTGATGGGATCTGACTTAGTGCTCTCCCTCGCTTTTTCCTCTCCAGAGGTCCACAACGCCTTTGTGCAGTCTTTGACCCACTTTGGCTGCAGGTCTTCAGTCGTGTGTATGTGTGTGTGTGTGTGTGTGTGTGTGTGTGTGTGTGTGTGTGTGTGTGTGTATCTGTCTGTCTGCAGGGAATTGGGGTCAGTCAGGACTGGCTCTATTGATGGAGGATCCCAGAGCTATAATTTTACTTACTCTCCAACCATCAGCTGCTTTTCCTCTCTCATACAGAGGAGACAATACGTCTCTCCTAAAACTTTTCACTTCCCCTTTGGCATGTACAGCAATACCACGGCGGCCTTAAGCACTAGCACTAAAAATAAACACGGAGGGAATTGAAAATTAATCAAAAAAAAAAAAAAAGGTTTAATAGCATCCAGCTATCTATGCTCAACCAGACGGCAATCCTGAAAATCTCTTCTCTGAATATTACACTTCAAATAAGCGGCCTGAAATATTTCCCAAGCGACCCACAGACTAATATTCAGAAAGTAATTTTGATAACCTGATGTTGAAGTTGTGAGAGTCACTCCTGACAGCCAAGTAGCAAGACAAGTTACCGAGCTACAAGCGATCAGGACAGACAGCAGGTTAAACATTGCATTAAAAAAGGTTTCACTTTCACACATTTTTATAAATGTAGCACATTCTTAATAGTTGCTAAGATATTTACTCACCATTACTGTAATTCCATCATTTAATGCATTTATCAAAGCCACTTCTAGCTAGCGGTATAGCAGTACAAGCTAGGAAGCTAGAAGCTTGCAGTTCTGCACTGGAAAAAGTTTCTAAGGTAATTGAAGTAATAAATAAATGTTAGATATCCACGTCCCGCACTAAGATCATTTTCAAACATTAAGAAGCTCCATTGTTTTGCTGTAGTTGCTAAAGTGACATGAAAGTTGTTTCCAATGTCCTATTTGCAGACTGTAATGGGATATTAAATAAGTTTGTTCCTATGGAAGCTGTTTTGAGAGCGTAAAGGTGCGTGTGATCATGTGACACCGCATTTTATTTGTACTTCTTTAACGCTACATAGCTACTGCTTACCATTAAATGATGGCTTTAATTACACAATAATTACGGAGACAGGGTGGTGTGACGTTATTTCCAATAAAGCATGTATGGAAGTGTTTTATTCCTTTTTACACCGCAGGAATTTGCCAACAATTACATTTTTTTATTTATTAAAGCAAACACATTGTAATTTTTATCCATTTAAAGTTACATTGTTATGGAATGTCTGTAAAACAAGTTAGTTCCTGCTCTCGCTGAACGTTATAGCAGTCGTTCCCTCACCATCCTCTCTTTTTCCTCTCTCTTTAAGTTAAAAGACCAAAAAATAAACTTGTCATGATACAGTAAAGTGTAAACTGCTCTGTCCTGAAGATGCTGGAAAACGTAAAGTTGCAGCTTTACCTCTGATTGTTACAAAGTGCTGCCATTAAATAAACGTCTCCTTATAGAAAACTTCACTATATCAATGACTATACTCGTTCTCAAATCTGTTCATATAGGGTGTTTCTGCTGTACAATCCCTGTGTGTGAGCTGTTACTGTAGAAACAATAACGTATTAGTACAAGTGCTTTAATATAAAGCCGTGATTTGCAGCTGCACTACTGTCAGAGGTGCTGTTCTAGAAAATTAATCAACGCCCCATTAGGTTTACTAGCACGCTGGCTAACATTAGGTAAACTACGGTATTTTATGTGTAACATAAGTAAATTGTTTTACTGTGTAATTATAACAACAAGTCCTTCTTTTTAACTTACACTGATAAGTTTGATAGAGAACTTGGCAGTCATTGGCTAATGTGAGCGCAAGGCTGTGCTAGCTAGCCTAGCCTAATGCAAGGAAACGTATTTTTCTGTCATTTAAACCAGTAATCTTTTGTGTTTGTGGACAAGTGTCCGCAATATTCTCAATTTGTTAAAAAAAAAATAAAAAAAATAATTAATTAATTAATTTATGAGCATCATGAGACCAGTTTTAGACAACCATCACAGCACATGGCATTGAAAAAAAAAAAAAAGGTTTAGCGTTTAGCTTAAAACAAAAAGCAATGCACTTTAAAGACTTTCATCCTCCCTCAGGCACGACTGTACTTACTAAAGTTTGCACCCAATAACTGTAAAAATAAGTTAAAAAAGTAAGAAAGTATGTTTTTTGCATCGATTTCTTCCTCTTATTGCTGACATTAATTGTGTCCCAGAGTCCATCGCATTGTTTTTTTTAAACTCGGCAGCATTTTCCAGAGAGGGCCATTAACCTCAGCTTTGAAATATCAAGCAAATTAGCGTTGGCTCAGGACAAAGGCAAGCGCACCCGGCCTTTGTGTCACACTCGTCTTCCTTATCATTAGCCTTTAGCAAGGAAACACAGCAATTATTTGACATCAGAGGGCCAGAGAGCTGTTCGGCTAAACAACAAGCGACTCATTACAGCATTTTTCTTTAAAAATAATTAGACAATGAGGGGTGAATTTGCTACTGGACGGCAGCTCGAGGCAGAGAGGATGACTGAACACACATAAACTGTTTTCCAGGCTTGACCTCTGCCTGAATCGTTCAATCCAGTGGGAGGATTTCAGTGTCTTCAATCACAGATTCGTATTTTCTCTTTTCTCTCTTTTGCATCTTATTTTTTTCCCCCTATAAAAATGGCAGACGAGCCAATTGCCATATAACTCTAGAATATTTGATAATTGCGTGGTCTCTAATATGACACCCTGGAAGCCCCGCCCCCTTCCCTCATCTCATCTCAGTAACGTTTCAGCAGTTACGCTCATCTCGGCATGACTGTATCATTGAAAGTAAATGGAGAATGTTTTTAATTTTGTTAAATAAAAACTCTATCAGTTTATGTTCAACTTCAGCTATCATTAGGTCAGTTAATTATATCTATCAAGGGTGCGACTGAAAAATTTTAGCCAAGAATGTTCAAAAATGCCACGCTGGTTCATTGTCCGAAAGAGGAAAAAGGCTGAGAGTCCTACAATGAAGTGTCAAATCGAACACTTTACAACTTTTTACAATTTTAACTGTAATGATAATTAAAATGTGATTAAAACACTGTTTCATGTCAGACAAACAGTTAAATAGAGAAAATGTCATCCATGTGGAAATCCATGTGACACACTCTGGAAGCCCCGCCCCCTTCCCTCATCTCATCTCAGTAATGTTTCAGCTGGTATGCTCATCTCGAAATGACTTTCTTAGTTTTGGAAATATTTCATGTTTTATACATATAGTTAGACCAGAGATTTATAAAATGACTATAAAGAAAGCGTGCTGTCTTTTTATGTTTTTTTAGTTTACTAAAAGCAAAGCACTGAAATATCTTCAGTCTATGTAGAAAACAATTAAAAATGAGTCAGTATTTTAATTAAAAATAAAATTTTTCTGTGAAAAAAAGGAATTTCCTGTTTTAGTGCCAAGAAAAGCAAAAATGAAAACTAAAACTAAAACTGTTTCCTAATTTTCCTATTTATATTTCAGAATGGAACGTAACATTAACGTAACTCGGATATGGATTCATGCACATTGTGTTTATTCGTTTTTTTAAAAGAAGAAATTTTTTTTCCATTAAATTATTTAAAAAAAATAAAATATAATTTTTTAAATATAGAATTGAATTCTTTAATATATAATTGATGATAGACAAGCTTCTTTGTAATTTGTTGTGTTTTAAAACCAAAAACAGATTTTTTTAGTTTTTTTTTTTTTAATGAAACATGAATGAACGCAACATACTGCATATACAGACCATCTGCAAACACACACATACTGTTTTTTCCTCACACATTGCCTATATAGCCAGTGTGTGTGTGTGTGTGTGTGTGTTATAGTGCATCGAACTTCACTTTAAAGCAGAAAGTTATAGTTGTAGGACCTGTTTACTTCCATATATTTAGCAATTGCTCAGCCACTAATGTTATGCTACAAACCACAATTAAAGATGTCAATGACATCGTGCCAGCAATTTCTGAGAAACGCACACACAGATACAGTTCTACACCACCGCTAGCCTGAGAAGTCGATAAATCAAAAGACCAGCCTGTTATTGATAACATTATAAATTTTATTTAAAAAGTGGCTCATGATGGCGTTGAAAAGGTCGAGGATTTGTGATGATTAGTTCGTGAATGAGTCGACTCTTTGATACGGATCTTTTAGGTGGGAGTTTGAGTCGCTATTCTGAAGAGCTGTAGCATATCCTGCGGCGCGTTTGCTAATAATTCATCAGAGCTCAGTGTTTACAAATCACCATGCAGTGAACGAAATTTGATCGACATCTGATTCAGATCCAATTCCAGTAAAATAGTTTCAAATCAAAACAATCAATTTTAATCAAGTTTAATCAATAGGTAGGCAGAGACCAATATCGTCAGCTCAGTTTGGAAAAAAAGAATAAAAGGCAAGGAGCCACGAAGAAGCCTTAAGCGTCCGATTCGCTAAAAAGGGGCAGAAGTTCAATCTCTTTTCAAATCCAGGTCTGGACCAAACCATTTAAAAGAAAAAGGAAATCAACAAGGAAGACAGAAAACTGGTGGAAAAATGTCTTGTCATACTTCAGAAATATTTCAGTGTAGAACTCAAAGCCTCGATATTATTAAGGAATTTTTTTTCATATGAAAAAACGTTCTCAATTCAGTGCTATTTTGGAGAAAAAAATTGGATTAAAAGAGGAAAAAAAAGAGGATTAGGTTAAATTAATACACTATACTGCAAAAAATGATATCTTAACAAATGAGAATTTCTCAAATGTAGTCTAATTTATGTAGTATTTCCTATTATAGGATTACAATAAATCAGGTATATGATTATTAAACCATTCTAGACATCTTCACTCATTTCAAGCTTGATAATGTTTCTAATTTTAAGCATTTCTATAACTACAGCTTGAATTATGTAGAAGCTTCTAAAAACTGGCTGAATAATCAGCATAAGAAATATTAGATACATTTTCCCACATTCAAGAAGACTTGTTATGGTCTAATTGTTGGCAGTGTGATGTTCTAGTAAAGAAAAGAGAAATAAGCAGAGATTCTCAAATAAACTCGATCAGATCTATCTAAAGATAGATCAAATTTTCATGTGATAAACTAGAAACCAACACCGAGATCTGCAAAATGTTTACAGTTTACAGCATGCGAAGTAATCATGATCACCCCTAAAACTGGCAGCTTTTCAATTTCATTTTTAACTTGTAAAATCTGCATATATATATATATACACAAATCGTGTGCAGGACTCAATCACGACTCTCAGATTATTGACAGTGACTAAGACGTATCTGGCATTTTGCTGTCACTTCAAAGGGTGGGTGTGTGTGTGTGTGTGTGTGTGTGTGTGTGTTAAAGGCATGACTCATAAATGGATCTCAGGATTTGTGGGTGTTAGCATCAAGGCTATGGTCCACCATCCATGCACGATCTCTCTCTACTGCACATCCTTTGATCCCTGCATGTTCTGAGGTGTGTGTGTGTGTGTGTGTGTGTGTG
>CM040990.1:2579598-2592418 GCA_022985145.1 Pangasius djambal | reverse complement strand
ACACACACACACACACACACACCAGTGCACCACACCACCAGTGTTTAATAGAGAATGTTGGGTCGGTGTGTTCCAGGTTTAAAATAGCAGCGAGACGAAATCCGTTTATCCGAAATTGGCATCATTATGATGCGTTTCACTAAACGAGCCAGAGCCATCAGGGACAACACAGAGATCGATAGAGGAAGCGTCCCAAATTAACCTCATCTGCACGCTGCTGATTCTCTCGCTCCCTTTTTCCCCCCTTCCCTCTATCCCTCAGTCTCTCTGTAAAACGCTGACACAGACAGGAACCCGAGCTGCCGCCTATCAATTACTGCATCTGTCTGTTAACTTACATCTGTCTGAGAGAGATGGACAGAGAGAGACTCGGAGAGAGTGGAATAAGAGACACACAGACAGAGAGAGAGTGAGAGGCAAGAGAAAAGAAAAAAGTTAAGACATGAATACATGGAACTTGTTGCAGTTGATTGTGTATTACTCTCCTAGTGGTCTGAAATGCAAATGTATATATAGGTGTATGTTTTTACAATCCACAGCGGGGGTCACATCACATGCACACGTCTTAATTTCATACTTTAAACCCGGGCTGAAGAAGAGAGAAAGAAATGTGTAACATTTAAAAAAATAAAAATAGAAGAAGGAGGTTGGAAACAATATACAAAACAGAACAAGTAAATTAAAAAAAGTTTGATTTTTTTTCTCTGAACGAGATATGACAAAGAACAAAGAAACAAAGAAAGAAGGAGAATAAAGTATTCTTTTTTTCACTCCTGAAACTGGTAAGACTAAGAAGCAAGCAACTTTAGCTAGAAATGAAAAAAAAAAAAACAAAATCAGGAATCAGGAAAGATAAAAAAAAAAATTTAGGCAAATTTAGGAATAAATAAGAAACTAAAAAACAGGAAAAACAAAACAAAAAAACCCCCACTGATAGAATTTTTTTTTTTTTTTACATGAAAATGAAAAGGCATCATTAAATAAAAAGAAAGGAAAAATGAAAAACTCTGAAAAAAAAACAGACTAGAACCTTTTTCATTTATTTTCTGTTTTTAAATTAAATGCTTGTGTGTGACAATTTAGTGACATTTTTTTAGTTTGATGTTCACGCTAATTATTTAAAGGCTTTAACGTGGGATTTATAAGAGCCAGGTCCCACACAGTCTTAATATTCACCTCAGTTCTTTTATAAACTCTTACAGTTTTGGAAAACTTCTTGAAGCTTGGGCAGCTTTTTAAATTCCCATTCCCATCTGAAAAACTCCTAGGTCTTTTAATTAGTTGTAATTATGCCGTTGTTCAGACGAGGAAATAAATTGAGATCCAGCGTGCTCAGTGATAAGCCAGCTTTAGCTAGCACACACTCTTCAGGCTAATGTTCTTGCTTTAGTCCCACTGAGCAATCTTTAATGCTTGTGCTCATTACAGATACGGCTCGCTCTGATCGAGACAGCCATAAACGCTAAAAACGGACAGAAAGTCAAGATGTTGAAGAAGAAATGAGAGTTTGGGGGGGGGGGGGGGGGGGGGATAAGAAAAAAGTCAGAGGTCAAGATTAGCAGTATTTAAATTAAGATTGGTGCTAATTAAGACCGGAGTTCAGCTTAATCATTCTCATACGACTTAAAGTATTCGTTAAAAAATAAAATAAAATAAAATACAGAATGAAGGTGAAGGCAAAGGATGAAGACATGAATAGAGAATAAATGAGGGAGTGGGAATCCTCTTAGATCACTCAGTCTTTTACCTCTCTTTTTAGTTGTTATAATTATTGTATTAGGAGTTTTAAAAATATATTTTTGGAAGAAAACAGTTAATGAGACTGAGAGAAAGCCAGAAGGAAGAGAGAAAGTGAAATATGCAAAGAGACTCCAGCTAATTCAGTGAGCACACACCAGCTCGCCTTTAAATGTCATCTTTACCAAGTGATGAACGTCTCCACCTTTATTTGATTACATCTGATTCATCTCTCTCTCTCTTCCCCTCTCTCTCTCTCTCTCTCTCTCTCTCTCTCTCCACCCGGCTCTGCCGCTCCCCAAATGAATAAATAAAGCCGGCTCTTGAAGGTTAGCGCTTGGAAACAGGAGGCTCATATTAGGGACTTATTAGAGATATGAATGCGAGATGAAGAGCTCATATCGGATGATTAGTGAAGTGCAGAAGTGTGCTCTGGTTAGAACGAGTGTGAATTCAATTAATCTTGCTCTCCCTGATGAGCCTCTCTCAACTCCTGTGGGGAATTTGTGGAGAAAACACAATTACTGATTATGACTTAGCACCTAGCTGAGTCCCAGAGACTCTGTAATAGATGGTGTGCATGTTGTTTTATTTGTTTCTCGGGTTTGACAGATACAACTAGCCAAAATCCTGAAACACCACTGAAGCCCTGAGTTTGTCTTCCATCATTCATGACCAAAGTTGCTTTAGAGAATTACCCTTAGGAGTGTTCTTAGTTAAAAGCTGCGAGCTAAAATGCGTTATAAAGATTCTTAGAGCAACTGGTGAGAAGTAGGAGTTAATTCCAGGAGTAAATCCTAAGCAAGAATAACGGTTATAAATAAATAAATGGTTATCCTCAGCAAACTGCTGTGTTGTAAGAGGAATAAAACACTTTTGGACGTGGCATTATAGGAGAATTATTAACGCCGAGGTGGTAACGGTAACTCTGCTTCATCACACTACCCCACTGTTGATTATTTTCCTATAACAGCATGGCACTGAGGGTTTTATTACTTTACTTACAGCACAGCACAGCACTCACTTATTGGTGCCCCGTGTGAGGAACAGCATGTGCACTCCTCCTAGAAAACGATTCAACTATGACTGTTTTTTTTTTTTAAACTCTATGGCATGGTTTTGTCTATTTTTATAGATAACAGCGCTTTAAATTCTCAACAACACAACAAAGCTGAATGAAGTCAGTGATAATTTAGAGAAGTGTATATGCCTCTAAGTGTATATGCCTCTAAACTGCCTGCTAAAAGCTCGGCCTACCTGTTCTCTACATTAGCCAAAACTAAAGCAAACTTCAGACACCAAATTATTTCTTGTAGTCAATTCATTTGGGGTACAATTTTCTTTTTTCCACTGTGTACAAATCTTTGGCAAAATTACGAGAATGGATGAAATGAAAACAGTTATTGGTAGTGCACCCATGCTTTTGGACGCAAATGAATGCGGTCAGCTCTGAATATCTGCCCATTTATTTGGCTATTTGGTGATGCAGATTTTGTGTGTGTGTGTGTGTGTGTGTGTGTGTGTGTGTGTGTGTGTGTGTGTGTGTGTGTGTGTGAAGACAGATGGAACCTCACGTCAGCTCAGTGTGATGGTGGGACGGATGAAGACTTAACGCCAAATCCATCTCAATGAGGGAAACAATAGAGGCTCTGTGTGATGGATCTGATTTCTGGCTTTCTTTTGAACTCGCCCACACACACACACACACACACACACACACAAAATCCCATTTTTCACTTATGGCTCTGACTTCCACTTTATTTCACACTCGTATATCATAGCATATTTGCCATATATCGTAGTGCACAGTATACAACATTATACCAGGGCCAAGGTAAATAGTCATTTCTGATTGGCTGACAGGTGTGCACATCAATCCTTTACATCACACTAGAGTCATATAACGGTAGCCAATGGAGTTGGAGGACTAGAACGTTACCTGAACAACATGACAATAGTTGATATTTTCAGATTATTTATTAAGAAGGAACTAATTACCAATTACACATTCAAAACCTGACTTATTTGTAGGCGTGGTGGAACCGAGATACAAATAATGGCACAAAAATGTCCCAAAATATTAAAAGTAATGTAATCTCTGCTTTGTGGTGCTCTTTGTCTCAGCCTCATTTGTTATTTTCTGGTGTGTATCGATTCCCCAAAAAAACCCAATACGCTGCTAAAGAAGATCCAGTCTAAAATTTGACCACAGACATCAGTCCTCGACGTAGCCTGGTGTGTCGGATTCACAGTAATTACAAGATGAAGGCATTTTCTTTGAGTAGGACTTGGCAGTTGGTCGTTCGTATGGAAACCCACACACTACCATAACATCTTTTAGATATCAAACCAAAACTATGCCGTTTATAATGCGGTCGTTTCTATATAATGAGATGGGATGTTTAACAGACAAAGTTAAATCATTCAGTTTCTAGACTATTTTTAATTGCAGAAGTCATTCATGCGGTCACTTTTTTTAACTACAATGTCAGTTTGGAGCATTCAGAAAATGTAGAGTTGCTGTTAAGGACAGATTCACCGAATAACAGATTGATTTTCATAATTCAAAAACCTGACGTAAATGCACTATGGGCCGTATTCAGGGTCGAGTTACAAGTGAAGAGCTAATAATCAAATTGGACTTATTGGTATTCCGACCTCAGACGTAACTATGGACTCGAGAGATATCTGAGAGTTGCATGAGATGTGTGCGTGCAGGCGGAGTTTACTGAGAACAGAGATGTGTGTCAGTTGTGTGTGATCCTGACTTAAGTCTGTATTCTTGTGTAATATTGACTCGAGTGTGAGAGGATTGCCACTAACACTGACAGTTTGATGTAACCACAATATTTCATGCTGTTGGACTGTAAATACACTCAAACATTGGGGAATGGCATTCAAGGGGATTATTAAATATGAATCATCTCTGTAGAGGCCACGATTTTTTTTTTTGTGGTCCATTGATTTTTTTTTTGTTTGCTTTTATGGTGCTTCATATTGCAAGTGACAGCAAAGAAAAAAGATGCAAACTGCTTTCTGGCAACCCCGGAGGCAGGAGGTGCGTGTGTGTAATTTTAAGAAACGAAATGCGCTGCCCAGAAATTCGTCTTAATTCCCCTGCGTAAATATTGACGGAAAGTTTTGAACTTTATTTGCTGACGCTGAAAAAAACTCTGTTTGAGCTGCTTTAGCTTCAGTTTTACCAACTCTGGGCATAAAGCATGTTTACGTTGGTGTTAAAATGACCAAAAAAATCATCTTAAGTGTGAACAAGATGGATAGTGTGTGTGTGTGTGTGTGTGTGTGTGTGTGTGTGTGTGTGTGTGTGTGTGTGTGTGTGTGATATGCCCATACGTACTTTCCCCACATCTCTGATCTCTGGCCTCTCCATAAGAAAGCACAGTGAAAGCACAAAGTGACACACTTCTATGACATGTCTCAAAGTGACAACACAAAGCAAACCTCCGATAAACACCGGGTGTACATGTGTGCGATTGCGCTCTCTACACACACTGATGACATCTTCACTCGGCGAGTGTACGGATGTTTGCGGACGTCTCTGAGAAACAGCAGTGTGTGTCGACAGCATCAGGCAGCAGGGCTACAGCAGCCATTGTGTAGCTATGACATGTTTTCTTATCGCCATGTCTAGCTTTTTTCCTTTCCTCTTCCTGAAGCAGAAACTCAAGAAGAATCTCTTTGTCTTGCGTTAGGGTTTGATGTTTTAAGGTTTCCGGTCTGGTTTAGGCATGTGACAAGATGATCACTTCTGAAATCTTAGGAAAACTTATGGCAGTTTCTAATACATCATGATGAATAAAAGACTCTGTATTGTACAGGAAAATAATCAACAGTGTGATTACACGAGATGATTATAGCGAGAAACCTCAAAGCGTAAACTCCTCTGTCCTGAAGACTTTCATATGTTGGAAAACTTAAAGCTACAGCTTTACCTCTGTTTGTTACAGAGCACTGACACTGGAGACTCCTTACTTGACCATATCAATATTTACACACACTGTTTTTTTAATCAATTTATGTGCAGCGTTCCTGTGGATTCCCTGTTACTATAGAAACGATCATGCATTATAACGAGGGCATTAATATTAACCTGTGAGTTGCAGCTGCACTACTGTCAGAGCTGCTGTTATAGAAAATTAATCAACACCTTCTGACCAGTCAGAATCCAGAATTCAACAGAAATAACTGGATGTCAAGAGAAAGAACGCTACGACTCGAAGTGTGTTATTTTCTGACATCGAGACGACACAAACAGAGGTTTTTATATATGTTTTGCTTTTTTATAACTGAGCGCAAACAGCAAAACGTCATTTTTTATTTAGCTGACTGTTTAAACTGTATAATCTCCCAGTGTGTTAATAGATTTGGAAGGTATTAACATTCTCTGCTCTCCCTCAATCTCTCCCCCTCTCTCTGCATCTCTCTATCTACACTCAGCTCCAGAATTATTGGCACCCTTGGGTGAAAAAAATAGTGCGTTGATTCAACCACTTCTCGCACTGAATTAAGTCGCACTTAAAGACTGATGCATGGTAGTTGAGTTAGTTGTGGTGGCTCAGTGGTCAAGGCTTTGAGTTATAGACAAGAAGCTGGTGGGTTCAAGTCCCAGCACTGCCATGGCTGGGGCCTTGAACGTTACCCTTAACCTTCAGCTCAGTTATATCCTGCATCAACTGACATGATTATGTGTTGTTTTATACCTGTTGCTCATAAATTACTCTAATATTTAAAGTAATTTTTTTTACAGGGTAGCTTTATGCCAGTTAATCCACAATTATTGGTACAAGTGCATTTAGCACTACAATGCGTGATGAGATTGGAGGATATGTAGTGAGGAATCTGGGAAACTCCTCAATGCAGAATCTCTCCACATCCTCCAGAGGCCTTGGTCCACTCCCCTGGACACTCATCTTCACCTAACAGTTTTTCAACAAGGTTTAATTCAGAGGATTAGAGTGGCCATGTCAAAAGCTTGTTTTGTTGGATCATTGTCTTGCTGGAAGATCCAACCATGACCCACTGCAGCTTTCATATTAGCCAGAGGAAATCTGCATTTAGTACTGTGATAGATTGTCGCCATGACACATGAAGAATATAAAGGGAAGAGGCCCGGTGTAAATGGTGGCAGGTTTGAGCCCATTAAATCAGCTGAGTTAACTTTATGCTAGCTTGTGTACCTTGTTGATTTTTAGCTCTGTGCCCGACTGTGAACTCTAGCTTGGTCATTTCAGCATTTTTTTTTTTTTTTTTAAATCTCAGTTAGAAATATCGGTTTCTTTATCATTTTGCCGTTACTCACCCTGATGCTATTTCTCCAGGAGTGAGCTTCCTTTTTGTATTTCAGTACATGAGCATGAAAACAATAAATCCACGTCTAGTCTTTTTGATTTATGTTACCACCCTCATTTCCCATGGGCACAACAAGACGGATTTTTTTTTTTTTTTAACTGATTTTTAAAGCTAAAAAATGGTTAACATTTTTTACACAATTTAGCATATAAACAATTTTTGTGCATAAATCAGAGTCACACCAGAGTGTGTATATTTCCTTTTTTTTTGTTTTTTCTTTTTGCCTGAGAACCAAATGTGATTCAAAGCTGAATCAGCATCAACGTAAGCTTGTGAAGTTGTCACATCTTCAGCATATGCGTTGTGTTGATTTAAAACTGCGATTAAAATGTTTGACCAGATCTATGTTATAGGCACAGCTACTAGCTGTGCTACAACTCTGTAACTTAACAGGATTCATATAAGTTGTTGGATAACATGATAAAATGCCTGTTTAGACTGAGAAAGAACGCTGTACTGCATCAAGAACTATATTGTATTAATGCTAAATACAAATAATACTGTTTGGAGTTTGGTTTAAATTCTTTAGCTCCTAATTGTATAATTTCAGGAAATATAATGAATGTTCAAGCCATGATTTGACATGTGATCTGAAACTTCTGAACAGTGTATGATGACACTTCTCTCTCAGGAGGTAATTTTTCAATATTATAATTAGATATGAAGATATTTACAGCTTTTCACAGGTTCCCTCTCGGCTTCAACACCTGATGCTACCTCAACCTAAAACTTTTTTCTCACTGCATATATTGCCCTTTCCCTCGCTGCGCTAATCATACTTTGACACAAACTCCAATAAAACGTTACATCATGCAGATTGCTAATTGAGATGGGAAGCTATATGAGAATGTTTCGCTTTCACACGTAACTTACACATTGTGTGCTGTCAGAGTCAATCTGTGCTGTGAGTGTGTGTGTGTGTATGGCACAAAAATGTAGATATGGAGCTAATTAAGAGTTAAGGCATGCTAGCTACAGTATAATTCTCTTGGATTAGTAAGTATTATGGATGTGACAGAATATGAAGACATTATTCGGAATGAACAGATCATATGCTCTAAACAAATACAGATACAAATAGGAGGCTCCCTATTCTGTTTTTTTGTTTGTTTGTAAAAGTGTCACAGAGCAACTGAGATTTGTGATCAGACCAGACCAGCATCAGACGAGGCTTTTTACAGTCATTCGGTCAGATATGAAGCTTGTGAGACAAAGAAAGACCACATTCATTAACATGAACCTGCAGCACTGCATGATGCATTTGCAGCATCCTTAGTAACTGCCTGGTCAGGATTGTGGTGGTTTAAATTAGGAGACTAGTTTCTTTATACAGTATGTTGAAAAATTGAACCAACTAAAATTTGTTGAATTTGTTAAACACAATAATAAGCGCATGACAGTCCTGCACACATCTCTAGTTGAGATCAGTTACAAACTGGATTGATGTAGCTGAGTTATAACCTGATGATACATATTTTCTCATCAATTTTAAAAAGAAATAAAGTTCTGCTTTAGGCTATGCCCATTTGGGATTTAAATCTGAACGCAGATTAACATATAGGTATTTGGAACGTTAACGGATACAGATCGCAGTGCATTGCGCAACACCTCTAGTACATATTGTGTAATACGAGGAGATGACCTAGATAACTTGCAACGGCTAGATTGGGGGAAAGAATTGGTTGAAAATCAACGCCAATTTTTACTCAAATATATCTAAGATTAAATTTAGCTTGGTACTAACAACCTCTACTGACAACATTAAAGCACCACCTAGTAAATGTAGGGCTGGTCACGAAATCTGATCAAACGTCGTCATTGGAGACGCAATCGGGAATTTAAAAAATGGCATGTGTAAACATCTGTCTATCTCGACTGTCCATTTGGGATCAGATAACCTGAGACAGATGCTAATACGATGACTAAAAGGGCCACAGTCTGTGATCAAGTTCCTGTTACATGGACATGTTAAGCCTGCGTTTTCCTTCATAAAGAACTAATCATAAACAAATCAGGAATTTATGTTATTATATGTTAATATCTAAATTAGATCAATCTAAATCTAAATTAGATCTAAAAAGTCACCTTTTGTTTTGTAAGTCTGGTAACAGGATTGAAGCGAGTTTAATCTCTGTGACATTTCCATCCCAGAGCGTGTTAATGGACAGCAGATAAGAAGAGATTTGGTGAATTTCTTCTTTTCTGTCTCGCTCTCTGCGCAGTTCCCGAAGGACTTTCCATTAGACGTCCGGGTGAAATTTTAATTAAAGCTCCATGCGTCACGTCAATCAAGCTGTGAAAGCAGCTTTGTGCGAATCCACCTTCTTCCCCCTAAAAAAGTCGGCTTGCGTCCGTAGTGAAATCAATCGACATGGACTCGATAAAAAGAAAAGTTAACGAAGCCTTACACGCTGTGCACCGGGGACTTCAAATCCAGAGGTTTTGTAGCAGACAGTCGGCTCTGAAGCTCGGTTAGCGCTCCGAAAGGCTGAAATTCATCATTTATCAAACACTAATATAATTACATCAGGAATAGGTTTGCCAGTTAAGAGTTTCTTTTATTATTTTATTTATTATTTTCTTTTATATCAGACAGATTCGACTATAGGGCATGGTTTTTTCTCACGGCCAGTAGATTTTATACAAAAGAACATTTGTATAAACTCCATTATAGTGAAATAGAACTTTATCCCCTTCATGATGAACACCAGACTAAAATCTATCTATCTATCTATCTATCTATCTATCTATCTATCTATCTATTATTTAGTGTCATTATACATTTCTTAAACAACCTGCCATATTCAGCTCATCACACAATCCTATCTATCTATCTATCTATCTATCTATCTATCTATCTATCTATCTATCTATCTATCTATTATTTAGTGTCATTATACGTTTCTTAAACAACCCGCCATATTCAGCTCATCACACAATCCTATCTATCTATCTATCTATCTATCTATCTATCTATCTATCTATTATTTAGTGTCATTATACATTTCTTAAACAACCTGCCATATTCAGCTCATCACACAATTCTATCTATCTATCTATCTGTCTATCTATCTATCGAGCTATCGAGCTATTTATCTGTGGTTAGGTTTACGTTGTTTGTTTGTTTATTTGAATAAGAATCTGGAACCTGACTACAGCTGTGACAAAAAAAGCAGCAGGGTGATGAGAGTCAAATTATCAAACAGTGTGGAGAAGTGGAAGAAGGAATAAGGTGACTGTTTGCTTACTCTGTGTGTGTGTATGTGTGTGTGTGTGTGTGTGTGTGTGTGTGTGTGTGTGTGTGTTTAAATTATTCTAAATGTTCTAGATGTTTAGATTACTCCCTTCCATGAGATGACAGTTCAATTCCTGAAGCTGCTCTTACAGGAAAGATGATAAACACACACACACACACACACACACACACACACACACACACACAAATACATGGGGATGTGTGAATATATGAGAGGGAGAAAAAGAGAAAGAAGGAAAGAACTAAAGACAGAAAGGGAGAAACAGAAATGATACAGAAAGATAGATGGAAAGAGAAAGAAAGAAAGAAATAGAGTGATGGAAAAATAGGCTGGAACAAAGAGGAAGTGGTGTGAGGTAACGAAAGATAATAAAGAGAGGTACAGTGAGATAAGAGAAATAAAAAAGAGCTAGAGTTAGAATATAAAGAACAAATGAATAGAGCAATGGAATAAAATAGAAATGAGTCAGAGGAAGACACAAAGAGAGAAAGATAGAAGGAGTGTGATAGAAAAATAGGCTAGAATAATGAGAAAAAGAGAGAAATAAGAAACAAAGTGAAAGACCGGACCAGGAAGCAAAGGGGGCAGAGAGAGATTAAAAGAAAAAGGAAACAGAGAGAGAAAGAGATAAGAAAGAAAGAAAGAAAGAAAGAAAGTGTAAAAATAAAGTATGAAAAGAAAGGAAGAGAGGGAAAGAGACTGAGGCAGGAAGAAATAAAGACAAAGAAATAAAAGGAGAGAGGAATAGAGGGAGAAATAGAAAAGAGACTGAGAAAGATTGAGGAGAGAAAAGACAGAAAGAGAGAAAGAAAAGTGTGATGGAAAAAAAAGGAAGAGGAAGAATAAAATGAGAAACAAAGTGAAAGATTGAGAAAGATAGAGAGAGAACTAAAGGGGGCAGATAGAGATAGAAAGTGGGAAAAGAGAGGGGAATAAAGAGAATGAGTGGGAATGAGGAAGAAAGCTGGAAAAAAGAGGGATGGGAAAATAGGATGGAATAAAAAGGAAGGGAGAGAAATAAGGAAAGTGAAAGACATCGAAAAATAAAGATGGAGGGAGAGAGATAGAAAGAAAGTGAATGAGAGGGAATGAGTGAGTGAAAGAAATAAATGAGGAAAAAAAGATGAGATGAGGGATAGAGAAAGGGAGAGAGAAACTGAAACAGTAATAGAGAAAGAAAGTGTGTTCAAGAAAGAAAGAAAGAAGGAAAGAAAGAAAGGGAGATGTTAGACATAGAAGGGAATAAGAGGTAGAGAGAAATATCAAATCGAAGAGAGAAATGAAGGAAGAAATAAAGACAGAGACAGAAGAAAGGAAAATAAAGAGAAGTAAACAGAGAGAGAGAGAAGGAGAAGGAAAGAGGGATGGATGAAAGGCGAATGATCTCTAATTAAACCCCAGAGGTGTGTTTGTTCTCTGAGGAATGGGCCTCTAATAGTAATTAAAGAATCCTCAAGTTCATCTATTGAGCGCTGATTAGGTGCTAATGAAAGGAGAGAGAGAGAGAGAGGGGGATTGTGGGAAATGTGGCGCCGTCCGTCTCTAAATCAGTATTACAGTTCATTAGAGTTCACACAGAGAGATTAGAGCCTCTTCCATTAGAGACAAGTCCTCACCCCTCTCAGCTCTGTGTGTGTGTGTGTGTGTGTGTGTGTGTCACATCCCACAGAAACATTACACAGAAAAAAACAGACTTCCAAACAGAGAGCGTTAGCGTTTCTCAGAAATCCTCTCATGTTAACAAACCAGCTAGCATTAGCAGTAATTACAAAGATTATGAATATCTTTTACAAAAGCGTGTCACAGATCCTGCCTAGGTTTAGCTAGCTAGCTAGCTGACTAGCATTAGCAGTCAACATTATAAACATTTATGAATTGTATGACTTCTGTCAAAAAATCCTGTCAGATTAGCTGAATCAAGAAATTCTAGAAATCTGAGAATTTTAGCTAGCTAGGCTAGCATTAGCAGTAACTATAAGCAGTTTATAAATATAATTTGAAGGAATTTCCGACAGCTAGGATTTTCATATCTTGCTATCTAGAAGATTATAAACATGAATTAAACGAAATTTATAAACATCTATGAACATTTTGACCAAACATTAAAACTCCTGTCAAAAAATCCTGTCAGTTAGCACATTAGTTAGCTGACTATCATTAGCAAGATTAAGACCATTCATGAATATAATTGAAAATTCTCTCAGAGGTTTTGTCATGTTAGCCAGCTAGCTAATGTTAGCAGTGAAGATTCCTTACATTTACACTGCCCTCCAAAAGTTTGGAAACACCTGAACAAAATAGGGTTTTTGGGCAATATCAGCATAAATCCTCTTTAGTTAGTGACCATTTTGCATTGATAATAAGGGACAACACTAGGCATCCGAGCAGTCAGTTTATTCAAACATTGACTTGATATATTACTCCAAGCCTCCTGGAGGATTGCCCAAAGATGATTC
>CM040990.1:2567279-2579498 GCA_022985145.1 Pangasius djambal | reverse complement strand
AAATTTGAGTATTTTTCTATGTTATGTTCATGTTTATGTTCATAAACTTTTTATTTAATAAAATATGTTTTCATAGTTTGTGTTGTCCCTTATTATCAATGCAAAATGGTCACTAACTAAAGAGGATTTATGCTGATATTGCCCAAAAACCCTATTTTGTTCAGGCGTTTCCAAACTTTTGGAGGGCAGTGTATACATTGAATATAATTTGAAAAATGCATCAAAAATTCTGACTAGATTTAGCTGACTAGCATTAGCAATGAAGATTACGAACATTTATAAATATGACTTAAACATTCTAACAAAACAAAAAAAACTGTCAAGTTAGCTGATGTTAGCGTTAGCAGGCAAGATAATGAGTGTTCATGAATTTGACTAAAAATTGTTTCAGAAATCTTGTCAAGATAACTCATGTTAGCCTGCTAGCTAATTTTAGCAGTAAAAGTTACAAATATGTAAAATGTAATTTAAAAATCATATTAAAAATTCAGTCAAGATTTAGCTAGCTATCTGACTAGCATAAGCAATGAACATTATAAACATTTATGATCATGACTTTCAAAAAATCTTGTGATGTTTATGTTAGTAAGCTGACTAGCATTATAAACAAGAGTGTGATTTTTCATGGATATGACTTAAAATCCTAAATTTATGTTAGCCAGCTAGCTAATGAACCAGTTAGTGGAGATTCTAAACATTTCTGATTATATTTTTAACATTTATAAACATCACATTAGCATCACAAATATTGATTAGCTTAAACTCAGTAAATTAAGTAAATTCATGAATATGACTTGTCATGTTAGTTTGTTAGTCTGATAGTTAGCAGTAAAAATGATAAATGATTGCATGAATATTATTTAAATTTTCTCAGCGATCCCGTCAGGTTAACTCATGTTATTCAATGAATTAGCATTAACAGAAAATTTATGAAAATCCAAGAAATTACATTAATTTAGCTCATTATAGCTAGTGTAGATTATAAACATTTTTTAATATGATTTATAGTTTTTCGTTAGATTAGCCAAATTAGCTCACGACACTTAGCTGATCAGCATTAACAGTGAACATTTATGAGAATGATTAAGTATCCTCTCAGATATTTTGTAAAGTTAAGTCATGTGAGCTAGCCAGCTAGCAGTAGCAGTGTAAATTATAAAGATTTGTGAATATTATGTAAAAGTCTTCACAGAAGTTTTGTCAAATCAGCTCACGTTGGTTAGCTGTGCAGCATTAGCAGTGAACATTCTGAAGATACTGCATAAGAATATAATTTGAAAACTGCATCAGACAAAAATATTTATTCACGAATTTAAAAATCTTGTCAAGTTAGTGCATGTTAGCTATATGACTAGCGTTAATCCAGGGAAGAAAATAAACATTGACGAATATCATTTGACTCAAAAATCCTTTCAGAAATCGTGAGTTACTTTAAAGCGCTGATCAATTTGATAAACGGAAAAAGAAATAGATTATGTTTGTGTTGATGGAAAAAAACACAAAATTAAGAACAGTTTCCACATCCACCATTTCATACAATTCCAGCAGGTTATTGAGCAAATGGACTCGAATGATAACTCGCATTTCTCGGTAAGCAGAGACATGCTGTGTGAAGTTGGAAACTGCAAATAAGAATGTACAATGTTTATAGCTAGCGTTTTGTTTTGTTTTTTTGCAATGCAAATCACTTTTCTCCCCTCAATGCTGTTCTTTACAATTTCCAAACAGTCACGCTCTTCCGTTTGCAAATCACTGTGAGCATTCTCACTGCTTACAAGCAAAATCTATTTGTCGGAAAATATTCCATGTGTGTGTTCATCTCCCGCTGCCAGAAATTTGCACCCAAGCAAATCAGCCTTTGAAGAAAATAGTTTAGGCGGCTGTTTCATATGAGGACGTGGCCGAGGTTAATTGGGAAAGGCTCCCTGCCAGTAGTATACATTTAAGCTAAATCTGAATATAAACCGACACCACTGTGATACTGGAGACTTAATAGACACATTTTCCAAAAGTCCCTGCCTTAAAATCCTGTCAGAAAACCTAATGATAGCCAGCTAGCTAATGTTAGCAGTGCTAACTCATGATTAATGATTATGAATAAGTGTGACTTAACATCCTCTCAGAAAGTCTGTCAAAATAATTCATGTTAGCCAGCTAGCTAATGTCAGGAGTAAACATTTATGAATACAATTTGCATCAAACAAATCTTGTCTAGATGTAGCTAGCTAGCTGACTAGCATTAACTATGAAGATTATGAATATTTATGAACAGGACTTAAAAAGTCTGCCAAGTTAGCTCATGCTAGTTAGCTGACTAGCGTTACCAGAAAAGTTATACATGCATTCATAAACATAATTTGATAAACACATCAAACATCCTGTCTAGAATTTTCTAGCTTGTTAATTAGCATTAGCAGTGAAATTGTCACTATAAACACGATAACCTGTTAGAGTGAGCGCATGAATATAAACCTGTGATTCGCAGCTGCACTTTCCATCCACATTAAATTGCATTAGAATAAAATTGTAGGTATGATTTTTTAAAAAAAAATAAAACTGCAATAATAACTTTGTAGTTCATTTTTAAGGTTTTGCGCATAAATGTTAAAACCTAAGCCCAACAAGAAGTATGAAACTGTGGCATCACTGATGAAAAAACCGTTACAAGGTTTCAGTCGTTATAAGAAACCATGAAAGTAAAAATAAATTTAAAACGGCGTGATGTCTTCTGCTTGATTTGGAGAGAGAAAAGCTCGCTGCCTCTCATGACCAAAACATTTCTTCGTTTTTTTTTTCTTCTGCAGTTCATTAACCTTCTTCATGTGGGATTAAGAAGAGAGAGATTCCGATGAAATACTGTAATATCTCTCTATCTGCGCTAATTACGGCCGTGAACCAGCGCTAACTCCTGGGATTCTCCGAGCCACCTAATACGCCGGCAGAAATAATAGGCTCAAAATGTTCATATGAGACTTTTTCTAATCAAATAATTGGAGTGAAATGGCTAACAGTCTCCTGGAAAATTTGTGCTATGAAAGAAGCATAAATGCTAAGACACAGAAACATGGATTTTCAACCAAAAAGGAACCAAAAAGTAAAAAGCAAATGCTTTTAAAATTTCAGTCTGTTTAGATGTTTACAGTGTATCTTTAGCTAAAGCTAACTTTGTCTCCACACATAAATGCTAACTCTTGAGCTGATCATGTTTACAGCATGTCACTAGCTAAAGTGTGATGACACAAACCGAAACATCATGACAAAAGCTAAAGCTCTAAAATGCTAACTCTTTATCTGAGATGTGTCTGTTTAGCTAACACTAACTGTGCACTAATAGAGTAATTAGCTTACTCTAACCTTGACTCTGTTTGTAGATGCTATCTCTTTATCTATGCATGACTAGCTAAAGCTAACTTTGTAGATGCTAGCTCTTTATCTGTGCATGATTAGCTAACTCTAACTTTGACTCTGTTTGTAGATGCTAACTCTTTATCTGTGCATGATTAGCTAACTCTAACTTTGACTCTGTTTGTAGATGCTAACTCTTTATCTGTGCATGATTAGCTAACTCTAACTTTGAGTCTGTAGATGCTACCTCTTTATCTGTGCGTGATTAGCTAACACTAACTTTGAGTCTGTTTGTACATGCTAACTCTTTATCTATGTGTGATTAGCGAAAGCTAATTTTGGCTCTGTACATAAATACTAACTCCTAATCTATTCATGCGTGTCATTAGCTATAGTTAACCTTGCGGGGAGGACAAATCGGATTTTCTGTCCTGGCTATATGTTTTTATTCGTACATTTGGCATGGAGCTATGCTTAAATTTACTGTGCTTCACTTTGACCTTGATGCTGTAACTATAGTGAAAGCTAAATACTTATTCTGAATCCCATCACCTGCTGCACTACGCACATCAGCCGTGGTGCAATCTGGCTAACGCTAGAACAGTTTATAGTAGCTGGAGTTATTAGTGTACACAAAGGACAGACGATCTTTTCAGAATCAGGAACATGCAGGTTTGTGGAAACTATAATAATAATGAGAAGATTAGAATGCGTTCGTAACTTTCATAAAAAATGAACAACTTTAAATTTTAATAAAATTATTATTGTTATTATTATTATTATTATTATTATTAATATTATTAATAATATTAATCTAAATTAATAATATTTTATTATAAGTGTTTTATGTGTCCCAACAACCCAGATTTTTTTTTATTTAATTATTTTATTGTATTTTTTAAATCATCAATAAATCCTATAATCATCTCAGTTTTTAGCTATTTGAGTTATTAAAGAGTCATTTTTAAAAAAAAATAATGATCACACATGCTCTATGGTCAGAGTATTAATTATAGAGACCATCTTCATATACATATTATGCTCCTGTAATGCAAGGTCACTCGTAGCCTGTTAGCTATAAGTGCACAGATTTCTCCTTTATGCATCGACCTTTTATTGTTTTCCCAGTTAGACTGAATGCAGTTCATGATTATTATAACTATTGTTCCACATTCTGAAACATTTAAAGTGGGGCCATTTCGACTCAGATTAACCCGAAGAGCATTACCGATGACTCAAACTCCATTACGGTGTTTATGAAAATGAGTGTAGTCATGTGTTTCTGTCACGGCCGCAAAATGGAGGGAGAAATGGAGGGTAAAAGGGCCATAACTCGTTTGACCCATTTGATTTGATAATGGACTTCGGAGAAACGACGTGAAGCAGTGTGTGTGTGTGTGTGTGTGTGTGTGTGTGTGCGTGTGTATGTGTGTATATGTGTGTGAGAGAGAGAGAGAGAGAGAGAGATAGAGAGAGAGACTGGTGTCCCTGAGTCTGCCACTCTTAAATCCTGCCTGGGTGATTTAGGTGATGAATCTCAATCAGAGAGAGAGAGAGAGAGAGAGAGAGAGAGAGAGAGTTGCTAAACACTCATCCAGAGGGAGATGATGGAGTGCGCATGGCCTTGACGTGGGATTACTGAGAAAGACAGAGAGAGAGAGAGAGAGAGAGAGAGAGAGAGAGAGAGAGAGAGAGAGAGAGAACGCAATATGAAGCTCTTACCTGGATTGGGTGAAGCAGATGGTGGGTGAAGGATAAACATGAAAAGAAAAAAGAGAAAGAAAGACTCAGTTAATATTTACTCATAATCATACTGTTACAATCAAGAAAGTGTATTTTCTTAAACACCAACAAAAACACCAGGTCCTTCTTAATACACATCTTTTAGTGTTTCTTGCCAAACACAGACACTTGACTGTAGCTATGTGGGGCTTCTTGGAGTTCGATGGTGAATGTTAGTGTTTGATCATATGAAATGGTGTTTGATGTGAGTGTCTGGTGGTGAATGATAGTGTTTGATGGTGCCCGTTTATGTTTGATGGGATTGTAGAAATGTAGAATGTTGTTAGAGTAAAGAGAGTTTGATGGTGTTTCTTGGTGTTCAGTGGTGACTACTGGTGTTTGAAAAGTGGTGTTTGGTGGTGAATGGTGGTGTTTGATAGCCAGTGTTGATTTGTGTTAGTAAATGTTGCTGTATGGTGGTGTTCTTGGTGTTTGATATGAAATGTTGGTACTTGATATAGTACACTGGTGTTTGATGGGGGGAAAAGGATGTAGTAAAATGTTTGGTTAATGTTGGCGTTTTGTGATGGAGGATGCTTCTTGGTGTTTGATTGTTGGTATTTGATGGAACATGTTGGTGTCAAATGAAGGAAAATAAGGAATGTTGGGGTTTAATGGTGAATATTTGCTGTTTAATGGAGAATGACTGGTGTTAGATGGTAAATATCTGTATTTGGAGAAGGTATGATGGTAAATTTGGTAAATGTTGAAGAGATTTTTAGTTTCACACTTTGTTCTCTTGATAATGACCTTTTTAATACCTCTAAAATGTCAAAACCGTACAAGTCTGTAGTTGCGGCGTGCGTACAATCGTAAAAGAGAAGGCACACATTATGAATTATGAACAATAAAACCATGCTGTGGTATTTTTTTTTTTATAATACTAATATAAGAGTATACAATCAGCAACCGAAGTGTCTGAGTAGTGTAGCCCCTTCTTCTTTGATTTTGGATGCTTTAATTCCATCACACACTCTTACTTTTTAGCATCATAGTATACAGTATAATAATAACAATAGTAATAATAATTATTATTATGATGTATAATTATACAAATTATGAATCATAACCCATATTTATTACTATGTACCATATACACTAGATCATTTAGCTTATAAGATGATCTAGTGTATAAGGTACATAGTAATAATTAAAGGTTATTATGCAAAATGTAATAATAATAATAATAATAATAATAATAATAATAATAATAATTGGTATAGTAGAAAAGGTCCTGGAATATTGCAGATGAGCACAAAAGAGAATGTCAGTAAGGGAGATAATAAATATTTATGAGCTGTTTTTTATTTTAGACTGTAACAGCAAAAAAAAAATAATTGCAGTGTTAAAAATTGTTTGCTCACATGATGGAAAAAAAAAAGAAAAATAATCCTCAACTCTCTAAGATTTCCTACTTTACAATGAAGTGTAAGTACAGAACATAACGGTTCTCCAGCGAGTCCTATACAAATGCTATTATTTTTGTGTAGCACCATTAATTATGAATGTAATGTTAGCTACATGCTGACAAGCAGAAAGGTTCGAACACAAATACACATCCATTAGAATGGTTCCCAGTAATTACCGCCTTCACTACTGCCTTATAAGTGTTATTAAGCCTGGCCTTGTAGGTTTATGGGTGTACAGTGTGGAGAGGGGCGATGAGTGTTATGTAACAAGCGCTTTATATTTAGAATTAATGTTTAATGCTATTGGATTTGCAACGGCTAATAAAAGGGCTGTTTCTTCCATTAAGCGTGTCCGGGGAGTAACGGGATCACAATGCGGCTCAGCGTAAGTCATTACCTGTCTATAGACATTTTAATTATTAACGATGGCAGAGAAGACACAGAATTTGACTCAACAAAAGGTTGTGTGTCGACAGTTTGAACTCTTAAAAGTCCATCTGTAGAAGTCAAACACACTTAAAAGTCATTTCTCAAGCTGAAGCCAATGTTTTATTATTACGCAATTAGAAAAGCCCTATTTTTCAGTCATGAACAGATGGACCAAGCAGTGAAACTGTCCACCTGCCGTTATTTATGGAAGGAGTCTCCAGTGTCAGCACTTTGTAACAGCGCTATGGTGCAAAATGGGCAAAGTCATTTTTTAAGTAAGTAATAATTCACTACACTACAGAAACAAAACCCTAGCAATTTAAGTCATCACTTGATACTTCAAATGTCAAGTGTGAGATGTGAGTCATAGTGTGTGTGTGTGTGTGTGTGTGTGTGTGGTTGCTTAGCACTCTTATTTCTCCTTCGAATAGTCAACAGTTCATGTTTAACATTTCATCTCGATGATTTCGTGAGATAGGAACAGCTTCTCTCTCTGTCCACTTAATAAATTGGTGATGTGTATCGCTTCGTTTGTGGCTGCAGTAATGGTGTGTGTGTGTGTGTGCGTGTGTGTGTGTGTGTGTGTGTGCGCGCGCTCTGAGGGAGGCTGATAAAAATAAAAGCAGGACTGCGATCAGCTTTGACCACAAGAGACAAAACTAATTAAATCTTCAACCATCACTACTCCTCCTTTCCACTTATCCCTCATTCAGAATGAATTTTCTCTGTTTCCCTCTCTCTCTCTCTCTCTCTCCTTGTTTTTTTCTCTTACTTTTATTTTTTTCCTCTCTCCCTCTGTCACTTTATTTTTCTATATTCCTTGTTTATCATCTCAGGTTTTATTTCTCTTTTGCCCCTTTTACACTTTTACCCCTCTCTCTTTCTTTCTATCCGTTTCCCCTTTCCTCCTTCCTATGCTCATTTCGTCTATTTTCACTTTCTCACCTTCAATTTTGCCCCTTCTTCTCTAATCCCTCTCTCTAGTTTTTATCCCTTTGTCATTCATTTTCTTTCTCTTTGTCCCTCAACCTCTCTCTTTCTTTTGCTTCATCTTTCCTTCTTTCTCTCTAATCTTTCTCCCATTCTCAGTGTTTATATTTGCTTCCCTCTACCCATCTCGTTCTCTGCCTGCCTCTCTCTTTTCTTCTCTCTCTCCCTCTTTTTTTCACCCCCAGCTCTGACAGAAGCCTGTGATTGGATGCAGTGTGTAAAGTTTTACATGCAGTTTTTGTGGTTGATGGTTTGGAGGTTAATAAAAGGAGGTTGTTATTCATTGTTTTATGCAGAGATGAAGACTAAATGTTGCTTTTTCTCCTTTATCTTCCCTCCTCTTATTTTTGTCTCTATCATTTTGGCTCTTTCTGTCAGATGTAAGTCAGAGAATGTTGATGGAGAATGTTGGGGTTTGGTAGAGTTTGACAGTTGAGGTTTGGTGTTGAATGTTTGGGTTTTTGATGGTGAATGTTTGGGTTTTTGATGTTGAATGCTGGGGTTTGGTGGTTAATGTTGAGGTTTGGTGGTGAATGTCAGTGTTTAGTGGTGAATGTTGGGGTTTGATGGTGAATGTTAGTGTTTGGTAGTGAATGTTTGGGTGTTTAGTGGTGAATATTGGGGTTTAGTGGTGAATGTTGGGTTTTGAAAGTGTTTGATGGTGAATGTTGGGGTTTTATAAATTTTGGTTTTGAAATTTGATGGTGTTTAATGAAGAATGATAGAGTTTGATGGTGTTTAATGAAGAATGATGGAGTCTGATGGTGTTTAATGAAGCATGATGGAGTTTGATGGAGTTTAATGAAGAATGATGGAGTCTGATGGTGTTTAATGAAGCACGATGGAGTTTGATGGTGTTTAATGAAGAATGATGGAGTCTGATGGTGTTAAATTGAGAATGCTGGAGCTTGATGGTGTTTAATGAAGAATGATGGGGTTTGATTCCGTTTAATGAAGCACGATGGAGTTTGATGGCGTTTAAGGAAACATGATGGCGTTTGATGGTGTTTGATGGAGATTGTTAGAGCTTGAAGTGAATGTTGGGCTTTTTATGGTATTCGATGGTGAATGGCAGTATTGGTGAACTTTTTTCGGGTTTCTGTTGCATCTGTTTCCTCTGAGCTTGACTCACATCAGTTTTATTAAACCGAGCTCAAATCATTTGAACAAAATCGCACCTCACATTCGTGCATCTCTAGAGTACACACACTCTCAGTTGCACTGAGCTGAACACCAGTCTGCTTGATGCACTGCTCTTCGACACTTTAATGACCTTGATGAATGGAAATCTCTATATACTGGTGTGAAATAAAACTCTCTCATACCAGCCGAACAGAGACACTTGATCACAGATAGAGATGTGAATACTGAACCTGGAAGTCAGCAGCTGATATGAAAGTGTTTCTTCTGGTGGTTTGTGTAAGGAGAAGATGTAATAAAGGGGGTATGAAACATATTGTTCGGTGTAAACGATGGCCTACTCCCTATTCTCTGCAAACTACAAAATGCATTATGGGTATTAGAGATCCTCTAGGGCACTTCTAAGTTGGACACCAACGTGCTGCAGTGCAGTGTGGGATTTTGGGAGTTATCTCAATATTCTATCTAATAGTGCACTATATAGTGAATACGGTGCGACTGTGGATACGATGTGTGTTTTATGGCGTTACTGCGTTGAAAACAGGATTTGTAACAAAAAACCAATATCAAATCTTATTTGTTTTCTTACTGGTATATTTCTTTAAGCGCACACACACACACACACACACACACACACAGTGCAGTGCAGTGTGGGATTTTGGGAGTTATCTCAATATTCTATCTAATAGTGCACTATATAGTGAATACGGTGCGATTGTGGATACGATGTGTGTTTTATGGCGTTACTGCGTTGAAAACAGGATTTGTAACAAAAAAACCAATATCAAATCTTATTTGTTTTCTTACTGGTATATTTCTTTAAGCACACACACACACACATACACACTCACACACTTCAATATGAGAATCTCTTAGTGGCTCTGGAGGGCTCCAGCTGAGTACTTTCACACTCGTGTGTCTTTAATTCCAATTCTAATTTAATTTCTGCCTCTCACTATTTCTCAGTCTCTCTCTATCTGTCTTTGTCTTTCTGTCTCGCTTTAGCGAGTCACAGAAAGCAGCTCAGACAGCAGGGGAGATGATATCATGCCTTTATCTCTATAAAAAAAACAGAAGCAGTAAAGAAGATGCAGCGTGAGGATGGAAAATACAGAAAATTTCTCTTCTCCAATGAGCTGCACTCAGAGTCACCAGCAGAACTCATTAACTCTACATTCACGATAGCAAGCAACAAAGCGGCGAGCAACATTTGAATTCTATGTGATTTAGGTATGACACAGATTCCTTGGACCAATCCTACAGCGCACGTGGTCCGAAGTCTCTTCAGTTCCCCACTCACAACTTTGGTTCCTATTTACTCTATGATGCACACCAGTGGAACGATAAACTATAATGATTTCTTCTTATCCTTTCAGACACAAACTCTCATTAAGAGACACTATGAAGGAATAAAGCTTGTAAGGAAGTAGCAGAGATCATTGGTTCCTCTGGTGAGTGTGTAGCTAGAATAGTTATCTTGCTTTGCTAATCTGCCAACGCTAGTACAAAGCCTAGCATATAACATGTAACTTTTTAAACCAAGTTGGTGTTTCAATCATATAATGGGCTGTACAAGCAACGATGGTCACTACACATCCAAAAGGGACGAACTACAAGCGACACAAACAACTTGTGAAAAACATAGCAGATCAGAGCAAACGCTCTTGTGCTTTCAGCTGTTTTGTGATTTTTGCTGTTTTCTGATCCTGGTTTCAAAACGACAAAAGAAAGCGATGAAAAAGTAATAATAAGCGGTCGAGTGTTTCAGATGACTGCGAGGGAAGCCTGGAGAAGATGCGGAAATGACAGCCATGTTGGGTAGCATCGCGAGCCAGACATCTTCAAACTCTGAAAAGTTGTCTGGAGGTATCGACAAGCTTAAGGAAGACATGAAAACTGTGAAAATGGAGAGTGAGAGCTGCGAGTGTCAGACTTGAACATGTTGAAACTGATTTCATCAGGAAAAACGTGCTTCTGAACATGGCGTGGAAGCTACAGGATCAGGCGGATGTGTTGACCGACAAACTGCTAGCTGCAGAAACCTATTCAAAGAAACAGAACCTGCTGGTTTGGGGAAAGAACAACCTGAGCCTCTTATTCTGTGGAAGTTATTCATGAGATGAGATAAGATAAGATAAGATAAGATAAGAAAATCCTTTATTCGTCCCCCAATGGGGAAATTTGCATTGTTACAGCAGCAAGGGATAGGAGACATAATACTTATAATAGCAATTAAATACAATCTGATTATAAAAAGATAGAGAAGCTGTCAAGATATAAAGATATTATATATACACACACACACACACACACACACACACAACCATTAACCTCAAACAGGAATAACGAAAATACAGCACCAACTGAAAAATTAGCACCAGAAACGCTAAAAACATCAGAAAAATAATTCTTTTAATCTCTACCGCTCTATAAAGAGGAAAGGACTAGAGATGGCATGATACCAGAGCTTCTTTTTCGATAACGATACTATCAGCTGATATCCATATCCATCCAATATTGTTTAGTTCAATAACTACCAGGATTTCAAGTGATTTGTTTTGATTGGCACTTTGCTTAAAAAAAATACAGGAAAAAATACATCGCTGAAAATCACAGCTTTTTTTTTTTTTTTTAAACCTCTTTCACTTACAGTCAGGTCCATAAATATTGGGACATCGACACAATTCTAACATTTTTGGATCTATACACCACCACAATGGATTTCAAATGAAACGAACAAGATGTGCTTTAACTGCAGACTGTCAGCTTTAATTTGAGCTGGGTTTCATGCCTGGTGATGCTCTGCCAGGCCTCTACTGCAACTGTCTTCAGTTCCTGCTTGTTCTTAGGGCATTTTCCCTTCAGTTTTGTCTTCAGCAAGTGAAATGCATGCTCAATCGGATTCAGGTCAGGTGATTGACTTGACCATTGCATAACAGTCCACTTCTTTCCCTTCAAAAACTCTTTGGTTGCTTTTGCAGTATGCTTTGGGTCATTGTCCTTCTGCACCGTGAAGCGCCGTCCAATGAGTTCTGAAGCATTTGGCTGAATATGAGCAGATAATATTGCCCGAAACACTTCAGAATTCATCCTGCTGCTTTTGTCAGCAGTCACATCATCAATA